>MJUU01049669.1:9890-21054 GCA_002080025.1 Modiolus philippinarum
TTTTTTTTTTATTTTCACAGATGTCATTAAAACTAAATGGTCAGCTGTAGATGACGTGGGGATCAACAATGTTTTAAATGACTCAAAACCATGCAGAATCAATAAAATACAATAAAGATGATATTTTAAATCTATTGAATCATTGAATATTTCTATATCATGGATGGATTTCGGCGAAAAAACAAAACTATGAAGGATAGGAAAAAATGCCGCCAAAAGCCAAAACCAACTGGTACACTTAAATGTCAGACGACTCCTTAGATGAGATCTTTTTTTCTTATTTTCCATGTAGTTACACGGTTATGATTTTCATGGAAAATTAAGATGGATTCCATGTTAGTTTTCCATCTGAGATGGAATTCCGTGTCAGTTTCCATCTGAGATGGAAATCCATGTCAGCTTTCCATGGAATTTGCTAATTTGCATTTCCATGGAAACTGACACGGAATTCCATCTCAGATGGACATGGAATTCCATGTGAGATGGAAACTGAGATGGAATTCCATGTCAGTTTAACATGGAATCTGCTAATTTGCATTTCCATGGAGTATTGGAACATGGAATTCCATGTCGAGATGGAAAAAAATAATTTCCATGTAGGTACTTTCCATGACACTCTTTTTTCCATGGAATTATTTTTTAAAACTTTCACACGGAATTCCATGTTCCAATACTCCATGGAAATGCAAATTAGCAGTTTCCATGTAATTTCCATGGAAAATCTAGAGATGGGTTCTATACTGCATTACATGTATATTCCCAGCTTGCAGCCATTGTTGATGATGTGTGAACATAAAAATCACAAACTTTGAAAAATAATGCCCAGAGACTATGAACATATTTAATTGAAATTGTTCAAGCTGTTTCAGAGAATATCTTTGAATACATTCCCCATAGAATCCAATGGTCTGCCACTGAATAACACTGGAATGACGTTTTCCAGAGGAATTCCACTGGTATAACCACTGGAATTCCAGCTGAATACTTTTACAATTCAAACTTTACCTCTAATTCAAATAGTTTCTGAAATAAGAGTAAAAACATCAAAAAATTGTGAAAATTCAAAGAAGTCATTCAAACTTTACCTCCAATTCAAATAGTTTCTGAAATAAAAGTAAAAACGTCAAAAAATTGTGAAAATTCAAAGAAGTCATAACTCCTATATGGGTCATCAGATTTTCTTCAACTTTACAGTACATGTAGATCTTACTATGCTGAACTTTTTTGTGATTTAACTTTTATTATACCTCTATCTACTATCATTTACAATTTATTAGACAAAACGCAACCAAAAAAAGAAAAATGAACGAGAAGGGGCAATAACTCTAGAACAGGTTATCAGATATTCTCCACATTTGCAGGGAAAGTAGATCTCATCATGCTGATAATTTTATCTCGAGTCAGGATTTTTGATATTTGTAACATTTTTTTTAGTTATTTGCAAAAATCTGCAATTTACCCCTACATTCTCTTTTAAGTAAAAGCAGCCATGTTGTTCTGTCTACTGAATTCAAAATTACAAAATTGAAAGTGCTTACCCTAGTGATAATTCAGGCCAAGTTTGGTTAGTATTGGGTCTGCAAGTCTCGTCAAATTTTGAAACTTCCAGGTACAATTTTTGTAGCCAGAAGTTGCATTTTATACTATAATATAGAACGTTCTAAACAAAAAATTAGGCGTCATAATCCCAAAACGTCATTCTTTGGCGGGAGAGGTTTTCAAATTTCAATTTTATCGTGAAATCTCGGCGTCACATGATGAGACTTACAGACCCTATTGGCCATGCAGTTTAAGAGGATCTTTGAATCAAAGTTAACAGAGAGATGACAGAAAGACAGATGAATGACGGACAGAGGGACGCTGATGCCGGGTGATGGAAAAAGCTCACATGGCCTTGTGCAAAAGTTAGCTAAAAATAGTAATTAATTCTGATGTTTATGAAACACTGATGCAATAAACTGAAAACCATGCAATTGAATTTCTAATTGCAATGCATGCCACGCTTCAAAGTAATTACATAGGTGTTAAAAAACAGTTCAAATTTCAGTTTTTATACCTGATCCAATTAATGACAATTTCAGTTTAAAGCCTGTAGTTGCTGCTTGATTGCTATTCTGATTACTGTCAAACTTAATTATCATGGCATTTTGCATTTCATCTGTAGTACTATCCCACACTTCTTGTCCTGCATTGAAATTTGTTCCACATCGCCTGTAAAAAAAATCAAATATTGAAAACCTCAGATTTTCATGTGTTACCACGTCACCTTGAATTAAATTTCAGATTTACTGCCACAAAAAACTGATTATTCAAGACAAAACAATTACCTGCCGTTATTTTGTGAAATTTTATGGTGCTAGGGACAATTACTCCTACAAAAAAAGATTAATCAAGAAAATGATCAAACCTGATCTACAACTCATAAAGGTAAACTGACAGTCATGCGGCTTCTCTGAACTGGCTTCATCTAAAACATCTATCTGTTTTCTTACCATTTCCCTCAGTGACTACTGCACAGTTAAATAACAAATAAACAAACTTATTTTACTATTATGTTGGAACTCCCCCCTTTTTTGTTTGTTTTTTTTTCCTTGTCACTCGTGTGAGCCCCTACAATGGAGAATCCATGAGCAATATTAAATAAATTATGACAGCATTCATGGCATTGCAATTGGCAAAACAATGTGCTTTTCCAGCTGCAATTAAACTTTTTTTAATTTAGATCCAGTTCAAGTTTTCCTTTTATGAGTGTATTGAATGCCCTTTATCATAACTGTCAGACACCTCTTTTCAGCGATGGTTAAAGACAAATGGGTCAAACTTTTACCGTTCATCGTCAGAAATATATTAGCTTAATTTGTGAAATTACATTGTGTACTTGAATTTCTTATTGTTATCGTTATTTGAAGAAAAAATATATCTTCCTACTATAATAGAAATATCTTGCAAATTTATTCTGATCAGGATACAAACATTCCTATGCTCTTTTATAATGCAATTGTTCAGAAAAGGTTTTTAAGGCAGTACTGAACTAAACATGTATACAAGTTTTTAACCCATTGAGAGTGTTCTTTTCTTTCATGTAATGTAAAAACGCATGAAGATAGAAATTCCATAAAATGAAAAGGCATGCATCTCTCAAAATCTTCATAACTGCTTCAAAGGAAATAAATCATATTATAATAGACTTACTTGGGTCCAGTTTGTCCTAACAAGTTGTATCTGTATTCTAACCAATGATGACAGGCAGTCCCTGTAGCAATATCCATGTATTCTACTGAAGCTCTGAGCAGGCTGGTAGATGGTCCCTGATACAAAATCATAACATTTCATATAATATAGAATAATGGAGAACTGAAGTAAGTAGAAAATTATAAAAATCGTGATATTCTTTAAACTATAAATAATCAGAGATTTTGATCATGTTGAATATCACAAAATATTCAACAAATGATCAAAGAAATCAGTAATTCACAACATGCATGCAGTAGTGATTATTTGTGATTTTTATACCTTTTTGATAACCACAATCTAGGATTAGTTAGGCCACAGTTTTTATATTTTTAGTTTTATGAAAATTTCAGACAATGATCATTGGTAAGAAGATGGAAAAAATTAAATAAAAATCTCATGGATCATTTCATTTTTTTCATAAATCAAGATTGTGATGACTGGTGTTTTTGAAGATGGTCTCTTCAGTTATAAATTAAAATTAAATAATGTTAGAAATAATTGAATTAGTATTATAGTCCTAATAGAAATTTGTTAAAAGCACAAAGTAATGTTTTCTTAAATCAGTAATGCATAAATTTATTTTTCTGCATAAAAAAAATACAGGTTTTGGGGGAATAAAAAGTAAAACTTAAGCAATTGTCAATTTTATATTTTTTTCCAATTTGCCAAAATTTGGGGTTAGTCGGAGTGGTAAAACTAAAAATAAAAATAATGGCCTAACTGTTATTATGGAAAATATTTTGGCAGTTTTATTGTAGGTTTTTTCGCTTTAAGAAATGAAGCATGAAAATAAAACTGACGCAAATATTTTGCTACTCTTGGGTGATTTAGTAGCTTGACTACAACCATGAATTCAAGACTTCTTAAATTGAAATTATTTTAGACAACTGTAAAAAAAATGATAGCTCAAACATTTCTCGGTTTAACAACTAGTATTGTTCTCATTATATAATTCCAATTGTTTAAGTTAGGCTATATGAAATCTAATTTTATTTTTAAGGTTAGTTTGATATAATTTAATTGAACTGTTTGACAAAGCGACAAAGGCATGTCTAAACGCAAGAGTTTCTACACCTTTTGGAGTAGAAATATTATATCCATCATCTGCAATAACTCACCATTTCAGAAACTAAAAGAATTGTGGGAAAAGGTAAACAAAATATTTTGATTGGTCAAGAACGCAAATAACATAACGTCATTGGTTGAAAATCAATTGTTCCTAAACCAAAATTTCAAATACAATCACTTTACCCACCACTCCTCACTTTCTGGAATGGCGAATCACAAACCTGCCTGAACAGTTTGATATCATGAATGTAAAAATGTTATGACATGTGTTATTTCAATGTCATAAAAGTTCACCATTTTCTTTGTTAGGTCCTGTTTAAACCATCACATAATTGTCAATGATGTCTAACTGTTGCAAAAGCACCTTCAATACTTTACTGCAGTGAAATTTGGCTCAAGAAGCATCAATTGTTTCAATGATCAAAACTTCTTTTTCCCATAGGGAAAGGTGAAATGTTAACCTTTGCTATGTGCTCTTAGACATGCTTACGTCACAACCAAATGAGCTATCTTTGAAAAGTTTCCAAACATCATTCCTGAAAAGTTTTGTTCAATTTCCTCCTGCATTTTCAGAGGAGCTAAATATTTTGTTACGATAGTTTCAAATGTTAAAATATTGTTCACTACTGGAGGCAATGATTCTTGTAACATCAGCACTAAATTAGCAATGAGTGTTGAGGGCCCTTTCATACAACTTCCCGGGACAACTTCCATGTAAAGTTTCAAAGTTTGCTTCACTTTGCTTCAGTTTTTACAGAGAAGATCAACAAAATCATGTTTTCTTTATAGGGTCAAATGTTCAACTATCATCTGCTGGAAACTGGAACTGAATCATCAATTTTAGTAAAGGACCGTCCATACATCATTCCAGTCCAATTTTATTGAATTTGCTTCAATAGTTATTTTGCCCTATAGGGTCGTATGTGAGACTATGTTGTGCTTACTGCCACATTAAAATGAAATAAGCAATCTTCATCCATGCATCATTCCAGTACAATTTGATTGAAAATCGTTATATATAATCAGAGGAAATATTTGATAAGGAGGAGGTATGGTAAGGCCACCTTTTTGGCCCCTTTTTGAAAATACAAAGTATTGTAAATTAATCAATTCTTACTCTTTAGATGTTCATAAGACATTAGTCTGTCAGATATCAGTAATCATAGTTTTGAATTCTGTCTCGTATTTTCGTACTGGGCTCTCAAACTTGGTGTTTTTCAGGAAAATCCTTAAAATCCTTAAAAATTACCTCGTTTTGACATCTTCTCATTGATATTTAGATATGAGCAACAGCCTTACCCAAAAAGATTTTTTGCTATGAGACGTATTTTTACAAGATATTGATGTGGTTAAAAAAATTTTTTTGGGGTTAGGCTGTTGCTCACATTTGATTTTAATGAAAACTTCAAACAAAATGGCCATATTTGGTTAATTTCCTCAAATATGGCATGTTTATGATGTCACTGTGACATCATGACTGACTTTTCTGAATAAAAGTGCCTAGATTATATCACTATAATCATTTGACAAATAAATCAATGCATTTTTGGAGGGGTTGAATGATTTTTAATTTTTTGCAATTTTAGGGGCCAATTTCCTATTGCTTATCATACCTACTCCTTTGATGATTTATTCTACAGATAGCTTTGATTTTAATACCAGTTAAATAATGTTGTATTCTCAACGGTTATATAAATATTTCTGGTCACTGTCAGAAGTGACGTCACAATACCATCACTCACATCATTGCTATGTTAATGTTTTGCCTATTGCCATGAAAAAATAATTCATAAAATAAAAGATAATGTGTCCATGCGACACGGATGCCCCTGCCATACAGATATCTGCAAACAGGAAGTAGATGAGTTACGGACTTGAAAAGGGTAGACACGGTACAACTCGTCATACTAAAGCTTCAGACCAAATATCAAATCATTACTGCATACACAAGCTGAGAAATTTCAATATATGGCTAAAATGGGAAATAAACAGCTGCGCCAAGAGCGCATGATACGCCCGTCCCCACTTTAAAGCAAACTGATTAAATAATTCTTGAAATTAAAAACTCCATATGAACAAACATGACATGGGACTTCTGATATGTATCAATTATTTCATCTGATGTTAAACAGTCAAAAATGAATATTGGTTTAGGGGTAGTGATCTCTTAAAATCAATGTGTAGACAGAAATTGCAATTGCATACTTTTTTGAAATAATCAAAGTCCTATAACTCTGGAACGAAAAATCCTTCCACAAAATAAATCGATAGGGAGCTTTCTTCCGTCATATCCAACAATCTTGCAAAGTTTCAAGAAAAATGAATAAAGCATTCTCTAGCTAGAATACGACATATGGACGGAAATGGTATTTCATGCATTTTTTTAAATAATCAAAGTCCCATAACTCTGTAATGAAAAATCATTCAACAAAATAAAATGATAGGTAGCTTCCTCTCTTCATACCCAACAATCCTGCAAAGTTTCAAGAAAAATCATCAAAACATTCTCTAGTTAGAGTACGACATATGGTGAAAAATTGCAATTTTAAGCTTTTTTGGAATAATCATAGTCCCATAACTCTGGAATGAAATATCCTACGACAAAATAAAACGATAGGGAGCTTTCTTCCGTCATACCCAACAATCCTGCAAAGTTTCAAGAAAAATGGTCAAAAATTCTCTAGTTAGAGTGCGACGTGTGGACGGACAGACAGACGGACAGACGGACCGACACCGGTATACCATAATACGTCCCGTCAAAGACGGGCGTATAAAAATCAAAGTTGTCGTCAAACAGGAAGTAGATGAGTTACGCATCTGAAAAGGGGAGACACGGTACAACTCATCGTACTAAAGCTTCAGACCAAATATCAAATCATTACTGCATATACAAGCTGAGAAATCCTTGATGAAAATTTTCGGACATACGTACGGACAGACGTACGGACAAGGGTAAAACTTGTTCCCCCGTTGCCTAATGGCGGGGGAATTAAAATTGCATCTAAAATCTTGGTAGATTTTTAAAAATAAAAAAAATATTCATCTTGTGACTGAAAACTCTGTACCTTAACTCACTCATGCGTTTTTCAGTCACTCAATATACATGTATATTTCTTGATAATCATAATTTTGGATTGGTTATACCATAATTCCTAAAAGGTACCAATGCTTAACTGTGTTATGCCCTTGCAGCCATATATTTTTATACCCCCGCCTTAAAAGGTGGGGTTTATAGGATTTCTCTTGTCCGTCCGTCTGTCTTTCCGTCTTTCTATCCGTCCATCCCTCACACTTTCGTTTCGGGATGATAACTCGAGTTTGCTTTGAAGGAAGGTTTTGATATTTTGGGATAATGTTTCTAATCATAAAAAAATGACAAGTTCCATTTAGACCGTGATTGGATTTTGTGTTCTAGAGTTATTGGCCTTGATTTAGGCAAAATCTGTAAATTTTATTGTTTCCAGATAATACCTTTTGCTTTGAAGGAAAGTTTAAATAATTTAGAATAGTGTTACTATTCATAAAATACAGGTCAAGTTTGATTTTGACTGTGATCAGATTTTGCGTTCCAGAATTATTGCCCTTGATTTAGGCAAAATCTGTAAATTTTATGGTTTCCGGATGATAACTTCAGTTTGCTTTCAAGGAAAGTTTTATATTTTGGGACGTTTCTATTAATAAAATACAAGTGCAATTTGTTTTTTACCATGATCGGATTTTGCATTCCAGAGTTATTGCCCTTGATTTAGGCAAAATCTGTAAATTTTATGCTTTCCGAATGACAACTTCAAGTTTGCTTTGAGAGAAAATTTTAATATTTTGGGACAATGTTTCTATTCATAAAATACTGGTCAAGTTTAATTTTGACTGTGATTGGATTTTGCACTCCAGAGTAATTGCCCCTGATTTAGGCAAAATCTGTAAATTGTATGGTTTCCAGATAATAACTTCAAATTACTTTGAGAGAATATTTTCATATTTTGGGACAAGGTTACTAATTATAAAATACAGGTCAAGTTGGGTTCATGATAAATTCTATAAGCTTTGTGAGAAAATTTTAATATTTTGGGACCTTATTACTAATTATAAGATACAGGACAAGTTTGATTTTGATCGTGATCCAATTTTGTGTTCCAGACTTATTACCCTTTATTTATGCAAAATCTGTAAATTATGTTTTCTGGATGATAACTTCAGTTTGCTTTGAGATAAACATGATAAAATTTCAATATTTTGGTACAAGGTTATTATTTATAAAATGCAGGTCAAGTTTGGTTTTGACCATGATCATATATGTGTTCCAGAGTTATTGCCTTTGATTTAGGCAAAATCTGTAAATTAGTTTCCAGATGATAACTTCAGTAAGTTTTGTGAGAAAATTCCAGCAAATAGTAGAATTGCCTATGGGCGGGGGTATCTTTTGTGATCAGAAGATCACATTTTTCTAGTTTTCTAATCAATTCTTAATGAGCAATCTTTTTATAAAGCTCTCCACACAGCATCACAGGCTGTGAACTGTTGAATTTGCTTCAATTATAAATATACATAAAACTAGAGTTACTGTGGCCTAATGGGCCACAGATACCCCCTGCCCCCAACACTTCCTAAATTTTTTTTAGATATCTGGAAAACATAAATATTGGAAAATAAAATACATAGAGGACATCTACAATATGTAAATAATATCCTGCACAAGTTTCATGAAATTCCTATCAGTGGTTTGGGAGAAGTAGTGGATACCAGGTGGTCACAATTTAGTTTCCATTGAGCTAAAATGACAAAGTCTAAAACATGTCAAAAATCTGGGAAAAAGGAATTATTGGAAAACAAAAACCGTAGAGCACATCTAAAATATATAATGAATCTCCTGCATAAGTTTCATTAAATTCCAATCAGTTTATATGGAGGAGTAGTGGATACCAGATGGTCACCATATGTTTTGCATTGAGCTAAATGGCAAAGTCTAAAACATGACAAAAATCTGGAAAGCCAGGAATAATTGGAAAAACAAAAAGTGTAGTGCACATCTACAATATGTAATTAAGCTACTGTATGAGTTTCATGAAATTCCAGTCAGTGGTTGAGGAGTAGAGGATACCAGCTATAGGGAACAAAAAGAGGGACAGACGGATGGAAGAACAGAAGGACGGACGGACAGATGGTCAGACGGACAGACACCATGAACACTTTATACTTCCCGCGAAGCGGGGGTATAATAACGGAAATTTTGTTTCTCATACAAAGAATATTGTTGACAATAATGAAGAGGCCCACTTATGGGGGAGTCCATTATTGGAGACAATATTCAAAGTATCAGAAACAAAGCTTCTATTTTTCGTTTTATCGGTAATTAACTAAAATCAATTTATAGAACAAAAATTTGAAAAATTGACAACAGTTTTCAAAAATTTAGGAAATTGACCGTTGATTTGTAAAAGAACTGGTAGGATCCTACCGGTATGTTGATTTCTCTTAAATACACTGATGCACTTATTTACAAAGTACACATGGCTTATGTATCTTTTTGCAATTTTTTTTTTTTTTTTGTAATTGAGCAGTGCAAATACTGAAAATATTTACTCTGTGATATCAAAGAAAATTCATACAAATTACCAATAAATGTTTTTATCATATACTTAGACTAAATAAAAGCTATTTTTCACCTGACGATAAACTATGTGTTTTATAATGAAAATCACTGAAAGGATGTGACTGGACAGTAAGCGGGCTGATAAAGCTTTATCAAGCTTTATACAGGTATTTAAAAAAAGTTGCTTTGCAATGGTTGTATTTACTAGACAATTACAACCCCCACCAATTTTTTGGGGGGTATTTGTAGGGAAGGCAGGTAACACGCCCAAAATTTTAAGTAAAGAAAAACCAGGTGACTGGTCACTAAGAAAACCTCGATATTTTGATGTCACAAGAGTAAATTCTACAATGCCGTCACGGAATTAACCAAATAGGCCAAGCCAAAGTTATTCAGGCCACTTTTTTCTGGTGTTCCCACTATTTATTTATACTATAACTAATCCGAAATTCTGATTATTGCAGAATATTCAACAAATGATCGAACAATGCAGTAATTCACGAATGCATGAACGCATGAGTGAATTACAGTGTTTTTCGATCATGAGTGGAATATTTTCGATGATCAGAATCTAGGATTAGTTATCGTTTTTATTGCATAGAGCGGTTCTCACATATCTCATGATTTAATTTAAGATTCTTTTCATGAACTACGTTTTCTATGTTAATCGGCTGAGACATTTACTTAACAACAACGTTGACGACATCTATTGTGACGTCACCTCCTAGAGAGAAATTATGGAAAATAATTTCACAGTTAATTATCTCTTTTATTTCACTGAGAAATTTCAATCTTTCACCATCCTCTTCATAATAATACGAATTCTTTTTCTCAATCACATTTTAATAATTGCTGAAAAAATGTACATATCACAGTGATTCTCAAAATTGTGACCCACATTGTAATATGACTGTCCTTGGTTAAAAAAATTGTAAAAATTACTTTTCTTTTATAAACAAAACATTATTTTGTTTTGCCACACATCTGAAGAAAACAAATTAACCAACAGTAGCATGACACTATTAACAATTTTGGCACAAGCTGGATTTAAACAACCAAATTTTAACTAAAATTCCATGTCGCTAGCAGAATTTAATTTTTGATTTTAACGTTGTAATTATTGAAACCAGGTTTTTGATATTTTACAACTAACTTTTAAGACGGAAGCCACTTTGTTTTTCAGTGTATGCAACTAGAAACAGACACCTTAAAGTATAAAACTTTGAAAATTTACATGAATTTCCCATAGGGCCAAAATAAACTTTGTTCTGT
>MJUU01049669.1:26402-42035 GCA_002080025.1 Modiolus philippinarum
ATTAACCAGGTACATTCCAGTCCTGTTGGGTAATTTGATGGATAGTTAGATGACTGAATGTATTTTGTTTCTCCCTCTGCAATGTTGACAACACCCCCACATGTATCTAAAAAAAATACATAGAAATTTGATTTCTCCCTCTGCAATGTTGACAACACCCCCACATGTATCTAAAAAAATGCATAGAAATTTGATTTCTCCCTCTGCAATGTTGACAACACCCCCACATGTATCTAAAAAAATACATATAAATTTGATTTCTCCCTCTACAATGTTGACAACACCCCCACATGTATCTATAAAAAATACATAGAAATTTGATTAAAACAATCTCATGAGTACACTTTTTTAATAACTATTGTCTAAATTTATATAAATTCTAAAACTAAGGTGTAACTCCTTCCATCATAGTTTTGTCCTTAACCATATTTAATGTTACTGATTTTTAGGGTTTCGTTTGGTTTTATGCATTTTTGAACATTTCTTAAATTGCACATTTGCTATGTTTGGGTTCTAAGTGCTGCTGATGAAGGATTAATTTCCAAAATGGCCATACAGCTCATCAAAATCAATTCCAGTTGGAGTTAATCATGTTAATATATGTGTTATGGTCTCATGTTCATTTACTCCATATCCTTTTGTAGCAAAGGTTTTTTTTCATACTGTTTTGTCCTTGAACACCTTAGGGCTGTTCCAGAAATAATTCCAGAAATAATTGTATGGGTGGTCGGAGGCACTTTTTAAAAGGACCCGCCATGCATAAAATTTTAATTTGTTTGTCTCATTGTCTCTTCAGTGCAAGTCTCTAATTAAACCCCACAACCCATCAAATTTTGATTAAAGTGCCTTCCGACCCCCCATACAATTATTTCTGGAACAGCCCTTAGAATGTTTGCGTTACTTGAAACTGAAGCAACAAAAATATCAGGTTAAAATCATGTTATACTGTATTTTTGCTGCACCATACTGAATTCTACAGAAACAATTCTACCTCTAAAATAGTTAGGAGAGAATCTGTGTTTAACTCACTACTATTAGATACTGTATCTGAACATGTTGCTCCAGTCAATCCATCAGGACAAACACAAGTGCACTGGAAATTAACAAATCCACCATTATCACAAGAAGGAGGATTGAGACAGTGGCCTGAAAGTTTAAAATTGTATTTAAAAATCAAACTCAATTTTTCTCTCATTAATTTATCATTTATAAAATATGTATTTATCAAATTCCCTAAAATAATTTTTCCAAAAACAAATTACAGACAAACTACTTATTATTATATATAATAACTGAAACTCAAATTTGACCAAAGTTCTGTAGTAAACAACTCTCATATCCATTAGATGAATGTATGCAATTTCGTTCAAAAGTTGACTCTCAGAAACCCCAAAATGCACAAAACTTCACAATTTCAAGAGACATAACTCTACAACCATTTGCATGAACCTCTGAGCCCAAAATGGGACTTGACATGAGTCTTGTAGTAATAAACTTACAAACTGGTCTAAGGATAATATGTTAATTTCACTGGCAAGTTATCAGTTAGAAACAAGATGAATGGACACACATCTAGTATCCTTACACTTGACAAGGTGGGGTATAATATAGGGTTATTGCATGAATATTGGGGAATATTGTCCCAAGTAGAATTTTATATTGCACTAGCTTACCAGTGTAAAATACATTCTACCAGGGATAACATTCCCTAATATTCATGCAATAACCCTTTTATTGTATAGCAAAGCTTAAATTTCTGTTAATGAGGGGATTTTTGTTGTCAATGACGTCATGAAAATTAANCCCTTTAACAGTTAAAACTAAGTTAAAATTTAACAGAACATAAAACACAAAACGGTCCAAAAACAGTTCACAACTGATTATTTGACCAAAAATATTTAAGAACCAACAGAAATGCCCAAAAACACAATAAAAGAGGAATGGCTTGCCTCCCTCAATAAAAAGTAAAATCTTCTATAACACCTAGATATTTGTATTTGATAAAAAAGAGCATCAAGTATTAGACAAAAAAAACTTCGCGCAAAACTCTCACATGACTGAAAAGGAAGGTCGTGCATAAAAACCCCCATGGAGATTTTCAAAAGTTGGCAGGTATGAATTAAGTCATATTGCACTGGTGCAATATGAAAATTTATTGCACACTTCCTTTGGGAAATATTATATTGCTATATAATAACAAGAGGCTCTCAAGAGCCTGTATCACTCACCTGGCCCTTGATGAACATAAGACTTTTATGTTAAAGAGCAAATATACATGTATATAATTAAACTATAGTTCCAATATGCCCAATTAGTTTAAGGGGAGAAGACCGCTGTTAGCGTTCCCCATGAAGTCCAATGTTAAACTATGTTCCCTGCTAGCAGCCATCTTGGATACACCTTTAAGTAAGGAACCATCCAAGGACTATTGTGGCCAAATTTGCTTCCAGTTGACCCAGTAGTTCCAGAGGGGAAGATCTTTGAATGTGTTTTCCCATAGGGTCCAATGTTAAACTATGGTCCCAGCTGGCGGCCATCTTGGATATAGCGCAAACCCAAAAAACACTATTTTTGTAAGGGAGACCCAAGGACTATTGTGACCAATTGGATTAGTAGTTTCAGAGAAGAAGATCTTTAAATGTGTTTTTCCATAGGGTCAAATGTTAAAACTATGTTTCCCGCTGGTGACCATCTTGGATATCACACGGACCTTAAAAACACCTTCTTTGTAAGGGACGACAAAAGGACTATTGTGGCCAAGTTTGGTACCAATTGGCTCAGTAGTTTCAGAGAAGAAAATTCTTGAATGTATGTGTTTTCCCGTAGGGTCCAATGTTAAAACTATGTTTCCTGTTGGTGGCCATCTTGGATATTGCATGGACCTGAAAAAACACCTTTTTTGTAAGGGACCAACAAAGCACTATTGAGGCCAAGTTTGGTAGTAGTTGCAGAGAAGATCTTTGAATGTGTTTTCCCATAGGGTCCAATGTTAAGACTATGTTTCCCACTGGCAGCCATCTTGGATATCGTGGACCTGAAAAACACCTTTTTTGTAAGGGACCACCAAAGGACTATTGTGGCCAAGTTTGGTGCCAATATGCTCAGTAGTTGCAGAGTAGAAGATCATTGAATGTATGTGTTTTCCCATAGGGTCCATGTTAAAACTATGTTTCGCGTTGGTGGCCATCTTGGATATTGCATGGACCTGAAAAACAGTTTTTTAGTAAGGGACCACAAAAGGACTATTGTGGCCAAGTTTGGAGCCAATTAGCTAAGTAGTTTCAGAGAAGAAGATCTTTGAATGTGTTTTTCCATAGGGTCCAATGTTAAAAGTATGTTTCCCGCTGGCGGCCATCCTGGATATTGCATGGACCTGAAAAACACCTTTTTTGTAAGGGACCACCAAGAACAATTGTGGCCAAGTTTGGTGCCAATTGGCTCAGTAGTTTCAGAGAAGAAGATCTTTGAATGTGTTTTCCTATAGGGTCCAATGTTAAAACTATGTTTCCCGCTGGTGGCCATCTTGAATATCGCATGGACCTGAAAAACAGATTTTTTGTAAGGGACCACCAAAGGACTATTGTGGCCAAGTTTGGTGCCAAATTGGCTCAGTAGTTTCAGAGAAGATCTTTGAATGTGTTTTTCCATAGGGTCCACTGTTAAAACTATGTTTCCCGCTGGCAGCCATCTTGGATATCGTGCAGACCTGAAAAACACCTTATTAGTAAGGGACCACCAAAGGACTATTGTGGCCAAATTTGGTGCCAATTGGCTCAGTAGTTTCAGAGAAGAAGATCTTTGAATGTGTTTTCACATAGGGTCCAAAGTTAAAACTAAGTTTCCCGCTGGCGGCCATCTTAGATATCGCACCGACCTGAAAAACATCTTTTTTGTAGGGGACCACCCAAGGACTATTGTGGCCAAGTCTGGTTCCAATTGGCCCAGTAGTTTCAGATAAGAAGATCTTTGAATGAAAAGTTTACGCTGGACGGACACTGGACGGACAGACGCAAAGTGATGGCAAAAGCTCACCCTGGCATTAGCCAGGTGAGCTAAAAAGGTATATTCTACACACTGGTGTCTGCAAGCTTAATATCAAATTTATCATATCTGTACTAGGTAACAATAGGAAAGGTCGCGAACCTCATTAGTGATGACACAGAATCTAATTTACATATGCAAATTAGCATTTTTGTTGGCAAAGTCATAAGGAGACCACTATTTAACAATGTAAAAGAATTTTTTATCTTTTGGAATTTTTTTTTATTATACATCCAATTTTGGATCTGTAAAATGTGTAAAAAACTTAAGATTATCATATCTTTTCTGTCGATTTACTTCTTAAAAATTTCGTCCAGAAAATTTTTTATGGGGTTTAAAAAATGTCAAAATTGCCAAAATTTGTATACAAAAATGTTAATTATATAGATATTAATAATAAATATACATGTATATAAAAAAAAAATAACACCTTGTATAAGTGGAAACATTTCAGAAATTCGGTCAAAAGGAATTATAAAGATATCTTGATCTTCAATTTCGTACAGGTGAATGGCAAATGAAAATTTTTATGACCTTCATCAATAATCGCTATTTCTTGCCAACCAAATATACCTTTTCAAGTCTGTGAGTCGTCACAGCAAACCTTCCTTTTATGAAGGGCTTTTAAAAGAGATGGTTGGATTGAACTTTTTTCACAGTACTCCATCACCCATACTAAATTTTTTGTGACAAATCAATGAAAAAAATTTCCTTTGATCCCACCATTCATAAAGCATAGGTAATCAACGATTACAAAGTTCGCCTCGTTATGGCACATGGACACAGAAACCCAATTTGGCCAGGGTGCTCATTTACCATCCCTAAAGCATGTATACAAAGGCTAGATGATCCTACCATATACAGTAACCGAGACCTGAATTCACAAATAAACTTGAATGTAAGTCAATGATGCGGAAAATATAGGTCAAAGTGATCTAATTTTGCCTGGATGCTGACCTACCATCAGAGATGCATGCACATGCAAAGTTAGATGATCCTACCATGTACAGTGACTGAGATCTGAACTCAGACGTAAACTTGAATGTAAATCAATGATGCGGAAAATATAGGTCAAAGTGACCTAATTTTGCCTGGATGCTGACCTACCATCAGAGATGCATGCACATGCAAGGTTAGATGATCCTACCATGTACAGTGACTGAGATCTGAACTCGAACATAAACTTGAATGTAAATCGCTCAAGCGCAAAATATAGGTCAAAGTGACCTAATTTTGCCTGGATGTTGTCCTACCATCAGAGATGCATGCACATGCAAGGTTAGGTGATCCTACCATGTACAGTGACTGAGATCTGAACTCGGACGTAAATTTGAATGTAAGTCACTCAAGCAGAAAATATAGGTCAAAGTGACCTAATTTTGCCTGGATGCTGACCTACCATCAGAGATGCATGCACATGCAAGGTTAGATGATCCTACCATGTACAGTGACTGGGATCTGAACTCGGACGTAAACTTGAATGTAAGTCACTCAAGCGGAAAATATAGGTCAATATGATATAATTTTGCCTGGAGGCTGTCCTACCATCAGAGATGCATGCACATGCAAGGTTAGATGATCATACCATGTACAGTGACTGAGATCTGAACTTCGACGTAAACTTGAATGTAAGTCACTCAAGCGGAAAATATAGGTCAAAGTGACCTAATTTTGCCTGGATGCTGACCTACCATCAGAGAGGCATGCACATGCACAGTTAGATTAATGTACTATGTATAGTAACTGAAATATGAACTTAAATGTAAATTTGAATGGAAGCCACTCAAGCGGAAAATATAGGTCAGAGGGACCTAATTTTCTTGGAGGCTGTGAGTTAACCCAAGATGCACCTGCATGCAAAGTTTGATGACCCTACACTGCATAGTTACTAAAATATATACCCAAATGCGGACGCGGACGAAGACGTGGACACAGACGTGGACGAGGACGCCGGGGGTACTCCAATAGTCCCTCTAAACTTCGTTGAGGCGAACTAAAAACACGCAATCCATTATTACAAAGTTCCCCTCATTACGTCAGTTTGTCACAGTTAAGGATGGTCATTCCTCAGGTTTTTGAAACAGTCTCTGGCTTCCCGAATTCTCATATTTTATCCATCATGATGCATTAGAAAATTTTGCACACTAACTCCCAATTTTCTTTCCAAAATATGTTGCATACATCTTGAATAAACTTATGACAAAAATTTTATGAAATTCTTGATATATCTTAATTGTTTTTCAAAGGTTGAATGCCGTAATGCAAAGTTAATGAAAAATCTAGTGGAGTATGGTTTCCCGCTAAAATTTCAGGCACTTAAATCTCAAAAACGGGCACACTAACATATCAATATTTTTTGCTTAAAATGATGTATGATCAATGTTCTAATAAATAAGCATACTGATTTCAAATCCTTGACATTCTGAACTTGAGGAGTGACTGTCCTTAAACGATTTTACGGGACTCTGAACTACAATTGGGGGGTTCATACAATTTTTGATAATCCTTCCATGTCCTGAATAAGTAACTGAAATTAGAATTCAAGCAGTAACTTTTATGTAAATCATTCATGTAGAAAATGTAGATCAAAGTGACTGAATTTTTCCTGAGTGTTGACATACCATCTAAGGTGCTAATGCACATGCTATATGTAGCTAGAATACGCCATTTTCTACCATGCACAGCAACTTAACTTTCACCTATAACCAATGAGGAAAAGATAGGCCAAAGTGAAGGCTGTGAGACAATTAAAGATGCACTTGTATGCAAAGTTTGAAGGCCCTACTCTGAAAGAAACAAAGATAAACTCTGACAAGAAATAGGATGCTGGGATGCTCTAATAATTACCCTGAAATTTGTTGAGGCAATCTTAAAGTGAGGTGTTTTTAAAATTCCTCCGTAATTATATTGAAGGAACAGCCCAATTCTGTTTTGATTATCACTGTAGGAATATTTTACTTTCATAGTTTTAAGAAATCAGAAGTCTAATAAATTTTTGATCTAGTATACCTTGTTCAAAATATCAACAGATCTGACATCAATATACCGGTACTATTCTAAAGTTGGGTTAGTCCATTAAAGTATAAATCTGAATTTCGGTTGTTAAGGAAAAATGGTGATCAAACTAGAGTATAGCGAAACTGGCGTTGTCGTAAGGGCCCCAAAATTTCGATCCTGAAACTCTGGGCAAAAGTAAAAATCAGATGAGTGTGGATTCAAATTCTGTTTGACACACTAATGTGTTGATACAGTAATTTGCTGGATATAGTGATTTCTTGAAGTTTTACCAAACTATATCATTTCTTAGCTTCAGACTAAATATCAAGTCATTTAAAGTTCAAAATCAAAGTATCAGCAAAACAGAAAGTAATTCAGTGACAAAACTATAAGTCACTCACACAATACAAATCATCATTTCCAAGCTTCACACCAAATTTCAAACCATTCCCTAGTGCAGAAGCCAAGAAATCCGTGACGAAAATTTCGTTGATAGTAAAAAATCAAAGTATCGGCAAACAGGAAGTGGACGCCTGCCAATGTTGAAAATTGCTTACACAATACAACTCATCATTTCCAAGAACCAGGCCAAATTTCAAATCATTCCCTAAAGTATAAGCCAAGAAATCTGTGACGAAAAATTTGTTAAACGTAAAAAAATCAAAGTATCGGCAAACAGGAAGTAGAAGTCAGCCAAACTTGATAATCGCTTACACGATACACCTCATCATTTCCAAGCTTCAGACCAAATTTCAAATCATTCCCAATTATACAAGCCAAGAAATCTTTGACGAAAATTTCGTTCAAAGAAAAAAATCAAAGTATTTGCAAACAGGAAGTGGATACCTGACAAACTTGAAAATTGCTTACACGATACAAGTCATCATTTCCAAGCTCCTAACCAAATTTCAAATCATTCCCTATTGTAGAGGCCAAGAAATCTGTGACGAAAAATTTGTTAAAGTAAAACAAGTGAAGACCCTAAAAGATGTCTCGCCCGCCCCTGCTGGCCTCTAAATAGATGTGAAATCTAGATGAACTAATCAGAAAAGTGAACATGCTCACTAAACCATGAAATTGAGGTCAAGGACAAAAGTCACCTGCCAGACTGACATGTACTACCCAAGACCAACCTATATACCAAATATTATCAACCTACCACTTCTAGGTATTGAGATATGGACTTAAGCAGAAAAACTTAACGTGGCCACTAGACCATAAAATTGAGGTCAAGGACAAAAGTCAAGTGCCAGACTGACATGCACTACCCAAGACCAACTTACATACCAAATATTATCAACCTTCCACCTCTAGTTATCGAGAAATGGACTTAAGCAGAAAAACTTAATGTGGCCACTAGACCATGAAATTGAGGTCAAGGATAAAAGTCACCTGCAAGACTGACATGTACTATCCAAGACCAACCTACATACCAAATATTATCAACCTACCACTTCAAGTTATTGAGAAATGTACTTAAGCAGAAAAACTTAACGTGGCCACTAGACCGTGAAATTGAGGTCAAGGACAAAAGTCACCTGCCGACCAACCTACATGCCAAATATTATCAACCTACTACTTCTAGTTATTGAGAAATGGACTTAAGCAGAAAAACTTAACGTGGCCACTAAACTGTGAAATTGAGGTCAATGACAAAAGTCACCTGCCAGACTGACATGTACTACCCAAGACCAACCTACATAATATATATTATCAACCTACCACTTCTAGTTATTGAGAAATGGACTTAAGCAGAAAAACTTAACAAGGCCACTAGACCGTGAAATTGAGGTCAGGTTCACATAACGTTATGTCCGTCAGGTAGCACTTGATTAGTACTACCATTGGACCAAATATGAGGTTCCTACATCAAAGGGTTTTCAAAATATCCTGCATTTAGTAAAAGTTAACGCCGTTGCCATCGTCATACTTTGCACGCAAATGTCTCGCTTTCGCGACTTTCGTCTAGGTCGAGACAAAAATCAAAGTATTGGCAAACAGGAAGTGGAAGTCCGACAAACTTGAAAATTGCTTAAACAATACAACTCATCATTTCCAAGCTTCAGACCAAATTTCAAATCATTCCCACTTATACAAGCCAAGAAATCTTTGACAAAAAAATAGTTGACGGACGGACAGACAGACAGACAGACAGACGGACAGACAAAGTGAAAACTATAGGGCACCCACATCTCGATGCAGGCCCTAATAATATCATTTACATCATTGGCAGTGCAACAGACATGACATGCATGGAACAGATCGTGACTACCCATCCACAGCACCTGATCATACTTTGTTTTTTTCTGAGGGTTCACAATGTTAATTCTTTATTTGTGTGACATTTTTGCTCATTTTTGTTTAAATGTCTTGGTTATGTTGTGTCCATTTGTAAAGTCTGAATTGCTTTGTTTTGGGAAATTTTTTATGGTTGATTTTCTGTTTTATCGCTGTTTTGTTTTGGTTTTCATTGGCCTGTGTAATTACATATAGAACTACAGGAAACTCTTTACTTGCTAATGGACCATAAAGTTATACCTCCACCACCATTTTGTCTTACCCACAGAACCGTCTTTAATACCCACAGAACCAAAGTCATAGAGAAATCTTTTCAGTGGAATAATGAACAATACCTGTACAATTATATGCATCAGTAACATCCTTTATATCATAATATTCTAAACCATCAGCTATATCTGCTAAAAACTCTATCCTGGAGTCTCTAAACACTATAGTTTTTTGTTGGCCATTTATTGCAAAAGCCTGTAAATATAAAAATGATATTTAAAAGTAATTGATTGATTAATTGAATATTGTTTAATATTTACTGAGCAATATTTCGCTATATCAAGAAGAGAACAAGTTTGTTAATAAATAATCACTTTGGGGTATGAAAGGGTCATGGCATTGGGAATTCTGACTGCCACTGGAAAAGTAGGGTGAAATCATAAGGGGCAGGGAATTTAGCCTTGTAGCCAATCCCCTTAGGACCACTCAAAAAAGAGCTTGCTACAAGGGTTCTTATAGCATGCAGGAAGCATGGCATTTCTTCCTACATGTGGACCTGAGTTCACATCCCATCCGAAAGATGGGTTGTGTTTTTATTCATCCTGCACAACCAAGGACATCCAGTTTTGGAGGGGTTGTACCCCGCAGCCTGGAATACAGGGTCCTATATCTAATCCCTGGGTTCCCTTGGGGTTTTAATAGTAATCAAAAAAATCCTAGATTCTCATCCCTTTCCGCCTCTATTCTTTTTCAATCTCTCAAAAAATCCTATTTAACTTTTTCCTCATTTTCTGTTATTTTCTTCAAAATTAACAGTAATTTTTACTATAATTGATAAACCAGAGGCTCACATGTGAGCCTGTATTACTCACCTGGTGGCAATTGATCTAATAAGATTTTCCTAGAGGCTACAGCCAATTGGTAGTAAAAAATATTATCTGGTAGATTACTGTCATGTTAAAAACGCCTAGTTAATATCAAATATGAAACAGTTTTCATGATTTAACAATTTACAACATTTTCCCATAGAGTTCTATGTTAAACTATTTTCCCAGTGGTGGCCATCTTTTAATTTTGGTTTGTACAAATTTAAAATTTGGTAGATGAACATCAAGTTACCATGCCTAGTTAATATCAGCTTGATTTAGGAAATAGCAGTTATACATTACATTTTCAAATAGAGTCCAATGTTAAACTAAGATCTTGGATTAATGATTGGTAGTACTAAAATCATACATTTGTTAAAGGACCATCATGTGACCATGACTAATAAATATCAACTTGATGTATGACATGTATGAAATGGCTTTAAAGAATCAATAATTTAGAAAATTTTCCCATAGAGTCATAGTTGTTGAACTATGTTCCCAAGTGGCAGCCATTTTTGATTTGTGAACAGTACAAATGTATAAAATTTGGTAGATAACCATCATGTTAGCCAGCCTTGTTTAAATATCAACATGATGTACAAAGTGCAGGTCTTCAAGAATTAACAATTTACAACATTTTCTCTTAGGGTTCTTTGTTAAACTTTGTTCCCCTGTGGCGGCCATCTTGGATGAGATGTGAACCTGAGGCAGTTCGATCCACAACAATAGTAACTATTGTTCAACAATAGCAAGATAGAGATAGAACTCATTATTGTACTGGAAAATTATGCAATGTTATGGTTAACTGCGCATGTCTTGTCAAACAAGAGTAATAGTCCACTCGACTATTGTTGATCTATAGTTAAAGTGTGACATCACATACTTATGTTCCGATGGATTTTATTGTTCACTCATTATTCTGATCCGGATTTCCCTGGCATGGACCAAAACTATAGTTGTTGATTGAACTGCCTCCCTGTCAGACATATGTAGAAATATAGTTCTTAATAAGACAAAGACTTTTGCTATTCAAACTTGACCTATATCTCAAAGGGTTTTTGAAAAATAAGACAAGTAAAACAAGTGTGGACCCAAATTGATGTCTCGGCTGTGAAAACTCGAACTGCCTAAATCAGAAAACTTAACATGGTCGCTAGATTGTGAGATTAGATTAACTGACAAAAGCAATATAGCAGACTGTCATTTATCAGCAAAAACCAGAATGCCAAATATCAGTGACCTACCACTGATAGATACTGAAAATCAAACATGTTCACTAGACCGTGAAAATGAGGTCAAGGGCTATAGCCAAATAGAAGGCTGTCATGTTCCATCTAAGACTGTTAGGGTCAAGTGAAATTAAAACTTTGAACACTGTAATTTTCAGACATTGTGTTCCTGATGGCAAAACATTTTTAAATTCTCAATATCACATATTTTAAATAGTTGCATCAGCTCTATTTTGAAACAGAAACATATTAAATAAACTTACATATAATGAATACTGCATTGAAGATTCTGCATCATAAGGGTTATTGTCTTGTGTATTCAGTTTCTGCATGTTATAATTTCCTGTTCCTCCTTGTATATTGTTGAAATCAATTGTAACATAATTATCCCTGTCAGTTCTGGACTGTTCATGATGGCCACCCATTGCATGCAACATTTCATGAACAGTAGTGACTTTCTGTAAAAAAAATATGAAAATTTAAGCCAAATCAAATTAATTTATAAATTCTTGTCCCAACCCATCCTACCAAAATCTGTCTATCCCTTCTTACAAAATCACAACTTCAGTTCTACTTTTGCTTTGATTCCAAGGGAAAAAATGTTCTTCAGAACTGGGAAGACATAAATTGCCCCTGAAAGTGATCTGTACTGATCTCAATGTATATTTACCAGATTTCAATAGGCTACCATGTTTGTTGTTGTTTAACAGATGCGAGAAAAAAACTTCAAACTATTGTGAATGCCGCTACCTGAATCACCATACCTAGATCTCGCCCATTTTTTATTCTTCCTTGAAGGTTAAAAAAAAACTAGATCATAGACCTATTAATTATTTTTCAATTTTCTAATGAAAAGACACATATTTCTGAAATCTTACTTATTTTCAATTTGAAGAGTGAACCTCATTAAATATTATTTAACTCCACTTTCTCACGAATCCAGGAACATGGCAAGATCTAGGGTAGGTACATCAAAACAGTTAAACATGGACTTACCGTCACACATCCTGGCTCCTGCAGACTAAGCGGCTGCTTGTTGTTTCTTAGGGGATTTACATTTCCGACGTATGACCAGCAGCCACTAAAAAATATAAAGTATCACAACTGATTTAAAAAATCACATCATCCATGTGTCATGTACAGCCTAATGATGAACTAAAGGACTTTCTAATTAGAGCAGCATGACCTGACTGTGTAAGTGATAGACATGTCTGGGCAGAATTATGTCGGGGGGACAGATAGTTAATAGGTAACTTCAAAGTCCATGGACAAATATTCCTTGGAAAATCAATCCGGTACGTCAGATATTTCTAGGAAAATTTGAACTCAAGACAAATATTCTTGGTAAAATGGATGTCTGGACATATCAACTTCCTTGGGGATTTATTCCGTCTGGACAAATTTTCCTGACAGACATATTTTACCATTACACAGTACATTAAACAGAGGTATATACGTGTCTATATAAAAATGTGTTGACAGAAAATAACTATGGACATAGTAAAATGAAATTTTTCAATCAAAATCCCCACATATCACTAAAATCTGATGAAAAACGAAAAATCTGAATGACTGAGAATTTTTCTCACTTGCCCCCTTAAACATGTTAAGCTCTAATGAAAATCAAAAATGTAAGTCCTTTACTGTACAAATTCTTCCAAATACTACTGAAAGCTTACTTCAAGATCAATCAAAAGAAATATGCTATAGTTAAAGTAGATCGACACCGATACATGCCAAATTGATTGGCACATATTGCCAAACACAAGACAGACGCAGAACTGACTTGATTTCAGCCTAGAGTATTCTTTTCATTCTGACGTCACAGCTAATCAACAAATAATAAGAGTTGTATTTCATACAGACTGCCACAAATTAGCTCCCTTTTCATGTAAATAGTTTTCATTTCTTACACTATCGAAATCACATGTGACTTATAGATTTTTGTAATTCAACATATACCTCAATTGTACAGGTATCGCTCTTTAATATAAGGCAATAAGAAAATTAGAGGCTCAGAGACTGATGAAAATTATATTTTACCTATAAGGTCAAATGCCTAGCTATGTTTTGTGCTTGCTGCCATAGATCAGAAGGAAATAAGAGATTTCTGTAAAGGCCCTTCTCCATGTCATTACAGTACAGTTTAATTAAATTAGCTTCAACAGTTTCAAAGAAGTTGATGAACTAAGGCAAAATAAAAAATACATTAGCTTCTCAGGCCCTGCCTCATCCCTTTTCTGGGACTTAATTTAACTTTTTTATCCAAGTTTCAAATAAAAAAAAATGAAAATCACCTGCCTCATCACTTTTTGGCCATTTCAGAAATGTAAAAAGATGCCTCATCATGATTTTGAACCAATAAAAATAAAAATCTTCTCCCTCCCTGCCTCATCATTTTTTCAGAAAAATGGCCTGAGAATCTAATCATTATTTTTGTATGGCCTAAAGGTGCAGAGACCGAGACTGAATCCCTCTCCTGACAAAGTGCATCTAAGTCATGTCTATGCTGATGACCAAAAATGATACTTTTTCCCAAAGGGTCTAATGTTAAGCAAATTTGTTTGTGGTTTCAGAGAAGATCTTCAAAATGTTATTTTCCCTTAGGGTCCAATGTTAAACTATGTTCCATGCTGGTGGCCATGTTCTTTTGACAGATACGACGGAAATGAGCAAACTTTGTACAGGAACATCCATTCATCATTCCAATTCAGTTTGGTCAAGTTTGTTTCAATGACTTCAGAGTAGAGGATGAAAATGATTACTTTCCCATAGGGTCAATTGTTAATCTATATTCTGTACTGGCAGCCATGCTTTTTATGGGATCAGAAAATAAATGAGCAATATTTGTGGATGACCTTCCATACATTATTCCTGTACAATTTAGTAAAATTTGCTTCCATAGTTTCAGAGCAGATGATGAAAATGATGTTTTTCCCATATGTTTCAAGGTTAAGCAAATTCTACACCGACGGCAAGGTTTTTTGTCAAATCATAATGAAATGAGCAATCTTTGTAAAGGACCTTCAATAAATCATTCCCATAAAGTTTGGTTGAATTTGCTTGAGTGTTTTCAGGGCTATTCCAGAAAAATTTATCACCCAGGGGGGAATGTCAGTTTTATTTTTTTCTCTTGGTCCTGGGGGTCAGCCTAATGTTGACTAATGGTAGAAATAATATTTTTTTTAATTTGTGGTGGGGTCTAAAATATATGGTGTTCCCACCCCTCCCTGGATGGTAGATTTAAATGGAATAGCCCTCAGAGGAAAGGATGAAAATGTGATTTTCCCATAGGGATCCAATGTAAAACTATGTTCTGTGCTGTTTTTGTCGCATCGAAATGAAATGAGTAATTTTTGTAAAGGACCTGTATTGTATCATACCAGTATTGTTTAGTTATTTGCTTCATTAGTTAAGTCAGAGCAGATGATGTTTTTCCTCTAGGGTCCAATGTGCACTAGAGACCATATTTTTTTTCCCAAGATTGGATGGAATTGAGCAATCTCTAAATGAACTTCCTTATTTCATTCTTGTAATAGTTGGCTGAATTTGCTACACTGGTATTTATAGAGGAAAAGATGATTTTCCATTAGATTAAATGCTAAACTATGCTTATTGCTGCTGGCCATGTTTTTTGTTGGATCTGACTGAAATGAGCAATCTAAAAAAAGGTGTGAGCAGCAGACTGATAAACTAGAAACAGGTGTAAACAGCAGGCTTAGAATCTAGAAATAAATTTAAACAGCAGGATTAGAATATAACAAAAGGCTCTCAAGAGCCTGTATCGCTCACCTGGACCATGGCTGACATAGATAAAAGGCATTTCCAATAGGAAAAACAAAACATAAAATTTAGCAGCATACTTTTTTTTCTGCAATTACAGTATTCTTGTTTGGTTTCCATGGCAACAGAAAGATCCACCATCCATTACAACCCATAACAGAACACCATTCAAAAAAAATTTGAGCAGGGGTTCCCCTTATAATCAA
>MJUU01049669.1:54765-67309 GCA_002080025.1 Modiolus philippinarum
CTCAAGCATGAAATATAGGTCAAAGAGTCAAACTACCTAGTGAACTATGTAGTACTATCGAAGATCTATCTACTGACCTATTATCATTGTTCTACCTCTTACAGTTTCTGAGAAATCAACTTCAATGCAAAACTTAACCGGACATACAGACGGACAGACAGACTGAAGGACGGACAAGGGTAACACTATATGCCCCTTCCACATTCGTGGGCGGGGCATAAAAAAACAAGTGAAGACCCTAAAAGATGTCTCGCCCGTCCCTGCTGGCCTCTAAATTGATGTGAAATCTAAGTGAACTAATCAGAAAAGTGAACATGCTCACTAGACTGTGAAATTGAGGTCAAGGACAAAAGTCACCTGCCAGACTGACATGTACTACCCAAGACCAACCTATATACCAAATATTATCAACCTACCACTTCTAGTTATTGAGAAATGGACTTAAGCAGAAAAACTTAACATGGCCACTAGACCGTGAAATCGAGTTCAAGGACAAAAATCACCTGCCAGACTGACATGTACTACCCAAGACCAACCTACATACTAAATATTATCAACCTACCACTTCTAGTTATTCAGAAATGGACTTAAGCAGAAAAACTTAACATGGCCACTATACCTTGAAATTGAGGTCAAGGACAAAAGTCACATGCCAGACTGACATGTACTACCCAAGACCAACCTACATACCAAATATTATCAACCTACCACTTCTCTTTATTGAGAAATGGACTTAATCAGAAAAACTTAACGTGGCCACTAGACCATGAAAATGAGGTCAAGGACAAAAGTCACCTGCCAGACTGACTTGTACTACCCAAGACCAACCTACATACCAAATATTATCAACCTACCACTTCTAGTTATTGAGAAATGGCCTTAAGCAGAAAAACTTAACGCAAATTAGGTACTGTTGACAAGTGCAAACTATGAAAGTTACAAAGATTTAAAAATATCCATGAAAAACGCAAATTACTGGGTTTTACCCCAAAATTAGCGATTTTCAACGTTAAATATCTCAAAAGGTAAGTCATGAAGGTATGTTTTTCTTTTCATATTTGGTATCCTCATATGAAAATTCAAATTATATCGGATTTTAGTGAAAAAATCAATATGGGATTTATACTGTATCGTATGCCCTTAAAATGTAAGTCAAAGCCACTTAATTGTCATTAATTTGGGCAGTATTCATCAAGGCAATTAATTTGATGAAATATCATTGACCTATAATGTACAGTTTCTGAGAAATCAACTTCAACGCAAAACTTAACCAGACGTACAGACGGACAGACAGACTGAAGGACGGACAAGGGTAACACTATATGCCCCTTCCACATCCGTAAAATTGAGGTCAAGGACAAAAATCACCTGCCAGTCTGACATGTACTACCCAAGACCAACCTACATACCAAATATTATCAACCTACCACTTCTGGTTATTGAGAAATGGATTTAGCAGAAAAACTTAACGTCGCCACTAGACTGTGAAATTGAGTTCAAGGACAAAAGTCACCTGCCAGACTGACATGTACTTCCCAAGACTAACCTACATACTAAATATTATCAACCTACCACTCCTAGTTATTCAGAAATGGACTTAAGCAGAAAAACTTAACATGGCCACTAGACCTTGAAATTGAGGTCAAGGACAAAAGTCACCTGCCAGACTGACATGTACTACCCAAGACCAACCTACATACCAAATATTATCAACCTACCACTTCTCTTTATTGAGAAATGGACTTAAGCAGAAAAATTTAACGTGGCCACTAGACCGTGAAATTGAGGACAAGGACAAAAGTCAACTGCCAGACTGACTCGTACTACCCAAGACCAACCTACATACCAAATATTATCAATCTACCACTTCTAGTTATTGAGAAATGGACTTGAGCATAAAAACTTAACGTGGCCACTAGACCGTGAAATTGAGGTCAAGGTCACATAACGTTATGTCTGTCAGGTAGCATTTGATTAGTACTACCACTGGACCAAATATGGTGTTCCTACATCAAAGGGTTTTCAAAATATCCTGTATTAAGTAAAAGTTAACGCCGTCGCCATCGTCATACTTTGCATGCCTATGTTTCGCTTAAAGTTGCGGGTGAGACAAAAATCCCAGCCCCCCAATATGAAAATGGTTATTGCCTTCTTGGTATATTTCACTTTTATTGACTTATAAGATGATCACTGTTGCCAAACTTTACTGCTTTGTATATGTAATGTGACCCATAAAATGACCAAAATCAGTTTGAAAATTTTCAGATCCCTCAACTGAATTCTTTGTAAATAAACTAAATGGTTCAGCTAAGGATATCAAAACTTTCCCTTTTACAAGAAAATGTGGGCTTTAGATATTAAAATTGTGGTCTGTATCTTTCCTGAAGACATTATCTTGATGTCTGAATTTATTGGGAGTGCCTGGAACTAATATGTTCTAGAAACAAAAACTTGGTTGACTTACTTTTGTGAGTGCCTGTATCTGCTGCAAGGTCAACTTATGAAAATCATGAGAATTTCCATAAGTTTTGGAATTTCTCTCCGGATGCAATCCTTGGACCTGTAAAGAAATATTTGAAACAATTAGGTACTGTTGACAAGTGCAAACTATGACTATGAAGTGTAAGATGTACCTATAACTATAAAGAATTTTTATTTTTTTCATGCCTCAGTCTTTTTGGCCAATCGCTGAAAAGTAGTAATTGGGTAAAATGGATAGATAGCAATTAATTGAGGTATCATACCACGATAACATGAAATTCTTCTAAGTTGCATAAGTACAGGTATACTGAAGTAGCAGAAATATTCCTGGGGGATTATATTTGGTTTATTTCATTGGTAAGAGCTATCAGCAAAATTAAATCCCAACAAAGTTAACTTTTTTAAAAACTAATAGGGTCATCTCATTTGAAAACCATAAAAATTTGTCCCCACGGAATAACTTCAAAACTCAAATCCATGAAATTTTATCCCCCGAAAATAAGTGAATATACAGTAAATGGAGAATGGATATTCCTTTGCTAATAAAAAGAATTAAAACGCTTATTAAGGCAAAACTCAGAATGATATATGTGTGCTGTAATGGGCAAGACCACAACCAATATTCTTTAGAACCTTTTCCCCAAGAAACATCATCAAAAAATTTTATAACAATCCACTCACTTGATCCAAAGTTATTTACTATAAACCATTTGTCTACATTTGAAGAAGTGTCTGATGACAACTACTACACAGCATGTGTAACAGACAACTACTACACAGCATGTGTAACAGACTACTACTACACAGCATGTGTAACAGACAACTACTACACAGCATGTGTAACAGACAACTACTACACAGCATTTGTAACAGACAATTACTACACAGCATGTGTAACAGACAACTACTACGCAGCATGTGTAACAGACATGTGTTGCAGACAACTACTACACAGCATGTGTAACAGACAATTACTACACAGCATGTGTAACAGACAACTACTACACAGCATGTGTAACAGACAACTACTACACAGCATGTGTAACAGACAACTACCACACAGCATGTGTAACAGACGACTACTACGCAGCATGTGTAACAGACAACTACTACGCAGCATGTGTAACAGACAACTACTACGCAGCATGTGTAACAGACAACTGCTACACAGCATGTGTAACAGACAACTACCACACAGCATGTGAAACAGACAACTACTACACAGCATGTGTAACAGACAACTACTACGCAGCATGTGTAACAGACTACTACTACACTGCATGTGTAACAGACAACTACTACACAGCATGTGTAACAGACAACTACTACACAGCATGTGTAACAGACAACTACTAGGCAGCATGTGTAACATACAACTACTACACAACATGTGTAACAGACAACTACTACACAACATGTGTAACAGACAACTACTACACAACATGTGTAACAGGCATGTGTAACAGACAACTACTACACAGCATGTGTAACAGACAATTACTACACAGCATGTGCAGGGTTTATTCTAGGAATTTGAAAGCTTTAGTCACTTTTGCGGAGAGTGAGAGTCATTCTTTAAAGCTCTATGTTTTAAAGATAAACAGTACAAAAGATATATATGTATATTATAGGAACATTTCAGATCATGTAACTTTTGAGATCTTTTTATACACTTATTAGCTTCTTCTAATAATTAGTTTTCATTTGAACATCAACTTTTGATAGAGAAATATATAGAATGAAAGTAATTGGGAATAAAAAGAATTTTTCTATAGAATTGTGGTCATTTTTTACAGGTGAAAACTAGTACAAGTATCCTCTCCCCCTTTTCCTTGATTCTCTTTTCGTATGCTGTGTATCATAGCAACATGTGATTTACAGTCTTCTACTGTTGTGTTGAGCTTATGCAAACAATTCTTTGGAATAAAATTTCATGTTTATTATCAGTGGTTATGTTTTGCATCAAAATTTAGTTGGAATTCTCTTCAATGGCAAAATGAAAGCTGAGAGGAAATCACAAAGAAGTTGTAATTTTGAACAAAGTTGGAAATGACTATGTACTGGTATTTCAATCAAAAATGAAATTGGAAAGGCTGCACAAAACAAAAGAATTTGCTGGAAATTAATTTAATTTAAATTGGGACCGAGACAAACTTAACAAACATTTGTCTTATATATTGGGAGTAATTTATTTGTACCTTGTAAGCCGTTTATCTATGCACATGCGCAATCGGAATGTTGTGGAAAGAAAGGAAAGTAGGAATAGCAAAATTAAAACTTTAAGCAATAATGACTTAAGATATTATCATTTCATGGCTTCCTGGTAATTAAATTATATTTAATGATTGTACCTGATTGGTAATTTGACAGCTACATGTACTGTATGGTTAATTACCTGTATAATTATCGGATTAGCAATTTACCTGTAACAACATCACCTTTGTAATTAATTGGCTTGGGGTTGTAAATTTGTCATAAATATGACACTGAATATAATTTCTTAATATTTTAAGGGGGGAAAAGTTTACAATGAAAAATTTCAAGTGACGAAAATGGTTCAGAAAACTTTCGTCATTTTGAAAACTGTTTCGTAAAATACGAAAGTGACGAGCGCTAGAAAAATCACTGCATGTGTAACAGACAACTACTACACAGCATGTGAAACAGACAATAACTATACTGCATGTGTAACAGACAACTACTATACAGCATGTACAACAGACAACTACTACACAGCATGTGTAACAGACAACTACTACACAGTATGTGTAACAGACAACTACTATAAAGCATGTGTAACAGACAACTACTACACAGCATGTGTAACAGACAACTACTACACAGCATGTGTAACAGACAACTACTATGCAGCATGTGTAACAGATAATTTCTACACAGCATGTGTAACAGACAACTACTATGCAGCATGTGTAACAGACAATAACTACACTGCATGTGTAACGGACAACTACTATACAGCATGTGTAACAGACAACTACTATGCAGCATGTGTAACAAACAATACCTACACTGCATGTGTAACAGACAACTACTACACAGCATGTGTAACAGACAACTACTACACAGCATGTGAAACAGACAACTACTACACAGCATGTGTAACAGACAACTACTACACAACATGTGTAACAGACAACTACTACACAACATGTGTAACAGACAACTACTACACAGCATGTGTAACAGACAACTACTATACAGCATGTGTAACAGACAATTACTACACAGCATGTGTAACAGACAACCACTACACAGCATGTGAAACAGACAACTACTACACAGCATGTGTAACAGACAATTACTACACAGCATGTGAAACAGACAATAACTATACTGCATGTGTAACAGACAACTACTATACAGCATGTGCAACAGACTACTACACAGCATGTGTAACAGACAACTACTACACAGTATGTGTAACAGACAACTACTACACAGCATGTGTAACAGACAACTACTACACAGCATGTGTAACAGACAACTACTATACAGCATGTGTAACAGACAACTACTACACAGCATGTCTAACAGACAACTACTACACAGCATGTGTAACAGACTACTACTACACAGCATGTGGAACAGACAGTAACTACACTGCATGTGTAACAGACAACTACTATACAGCATGTGTAACAGACAACTACTATGCAGCATGTGTAACAGACAATAACTACACTGCATGTGTAACAGACAACTACTATACAGCATGTGTAACAGACAACTACTACACAGCATGTGTAACAGACAACTACTATACAGCATGTGTAACAGACAACTACTACACAGCATGTGTAACAGACAACTACTACACAGCATGTGTAACAGACAACTACTATACAGCATGCGTAACAGACAAATACTACACAGCATGTGTAACAGACAACTACTACGACGCATGTGTAACAGACAATTACTACACAGCATGTGTAACAGACAACTACTATACAGCATGTGTAACAGATAACTACTACACAACATGTGTAACAGACAACTACTACACAGCATGTGTAACAGACAACTACTACACAGCATGTGTAACAGACAATTACTACAAAGCATGCCTAACAGACAAATACTACACAGCATGTGTAACAGACAACTACGACACAGCATGTGTAACAGACTACTGCTACACAGCATGTGTAACAGACAACTACTACACAGCATGTGTAACAGACTACTGCTACACAGCATGTGTAACAGACAACTACTACACAGCATGTGTAACAGACAACTACTATGCAGCATGTGTAACAGACAACTACTACACAGCATGTGTAACAGACAACTACTACACAGCATGTGTAACAGACAACTACTACACAACATGTGTAACAGACAACTACTACACAACATGTGTAACAGACTACTACTTCACAGCATGTGTAACAGACAACTACTACACAGCATGTGTAACAGACTACTGCTACACAGCATGCGTAACAGACAACTACTTCACAGCATGTGTAACAGACAACTACTACGCAGCATGTGTAACTGACAACTACTACACAGCATGTGTAACAGAAAACTACTACACAGCATGGGTAACAGACAACTACTAAACAACATGTGTAACAGACAACTACTACACAACAAGTGTAACAGACTACTACTACACAGCATGTGTAACAGACAACTACTACACAGCAAGTGTAACAGCGGTTTCATTTTGGCAATGTATTCATTCTGTTTGGATAAAACTCTCTAGGGTAGAATTTCCACGGCATTCAAATACAATAAAAAAGTATTTATCATGGAATAAAAATCAAGGTAGAAATACAATAGGCGTTTACATAGCCTGGACATTATACTTGGGAGAACGAAAGTATGCTTCAACAAGCACCATGAAATATTTTCAGGGGTCATGTAAAAATACATGCATTCCATTTTCTCTCTGGAAGCTGGTCATCTAAGATATCTAAACATGCTAAGATAACCTATTAGGTTTTTTATCAGAAAGTTCAACAAATTTGAATTACTGGTAGTAAAGCTGTGCAACCAGCCATTATAAACCCTTCCCCACTTCAAAGCAAAGTGATACAATGCTTTTTTGAAACTGAAAACTTTATCTGATGGAGCATTATGAGGTTGAGACTAATTGCATATTTCCCTCTTGTTGGATAACATGTAGAATATTACAGTTTTTCGCAAATTTCTTGACCAAGAAATAAAATTTTCTTTCAATAAGTGAAAATGACAATTTTCTGCCCCAAGTTAGATTTACAAGGTAGACATCTGACAAATTAAATGGATATGTTTACCCTTCAACACAGGAAATATACTGATGCAATAACTAATAATAAATGGGTTTTCCTATATGTTTTTTTTCAGTATAAAATGCAATATGAAATTGAGTAATTCAAAACCTGAAATGTTGCAGTATCATAATGATCAAACTTCTTTTAAGCATATAGCGAGATACTTTACCTTATGTCCTATCCCATTCTCCTCAATTACCTCCCCTTCTAATAATTTCGCTAAATCTGAGTCTGGATCAATGTCCTGAAATATGCAGAGAAAATCAAAGTATAAAATATATATTTTAGGGTTTGAAAAGAGGAATTTTCCCCCCAAATACTGTAAATATAGATAATAGCATGCCCTTTTCCTTATCAGCCCTGGTATCATCCCGAGACTGTTATATCGGCACCGAGGCATAAGCTGAGGACCGATATGGGTCGAGGGATGATACCAGGGCCGAATATGGAAAAGGACATTTTATAATCTGTTTATCACATGTTTAATGTACAATTAATAAATGATAAAAAAAAATTAAATGGCATCTTTAATAACAATGAACACATTTACGTTAACTTTGATATAACAATAATATTTTTCTGAAATAAATGATACCAGCTATGCTATGAGGCAATATTATGAAGATATCATGTATAATTGCTGAGCAATGGACCTAACCACAAAACTATAACGGAGTGACTCAAGTGTGAAATGTAGGTCATTGACACCTAATTGATGGTGATTTATGTAGTACTCAGGCCTAAAAAAAAATACCTGTGTTTCCGGTAACATACTCTTCAAAATTAGGGTCGGTAGGTAGGCATTTTTTTTTTAATTTTTCCAAAACTTTTTACATAGACATATAGAGATGGACTTTAACAGTGCTTCTTTAAAAATTGCCAAAAAAACTTAAGGGTAGGCATTTTTAGCCCCAAAAATCTAGGGTCGGTAGGGTTACTGGAAACACAGATTTTTTTATTCTGCCTCATTAAGATGAATATTTTAATGCCATATCATAAAAATATCAAGTATAGTTGATAAAAATTTAACCAAAATCACTCAAGTGTGACATGTAGGTCATAGACACCTAATTCATGGTGCTTTGAGTAGTACTCATTAAGATGAATGTTATGAGCAATGTCATAATGGTATCATGTATATAGTTGATGAGAAATGGACCTAAATGCAAAATTTAACCAAAGTGGCTCAAGTGTGAAATGTATGTCATGGACACCCAATTGTTAGTGCTTCGGTTAGTACTCATTAAGATGAATGTTATGATGCAATATCATAATGGTATCATGTATAGTTGATGAGCAATGGACCTAAAAGCAAAATTGAACCAAAGTCGCTGAAGTGTGAAATGTAGGTCATGGACACCCAATTGTGAGTGCTTTGGGTAGTACTCATAAAGGTGAATGTTATGATGTAATACCATAATGTTATGCTGTAGTATCATAATGTTATGATGTAATATCATAATAATATCATGTATAGTTGATGAGAAACCCGCATTATTGACCTAAACGCTAAATTTAACTGAAGTCACTCAAGTGTGAAATGTAGGTCATGGACAATTAATTGTTAATGATTTGGGTACTCCTCATTGAGGTGAATGTTATGATGCAATTTAATAATGGTTTCATGTACAGTTGATGAGAAATGGACCTAAACGCAAATTTAATCGAAGTCACTTAACCATGAAATGTAGGTCATGGACACCTACTGGTAATTATTGGTACATTGGGTAGCACTCATAGAGGTGAATGTTATGATTAAATATCATTAAGATTTCACTTCAGGTTAGTAAACTATGGACCTTAATGCAAAAATTAAAAGCGGGACGTACATACGTACGGACGTACGGACAGACAGGGGTAATTCTATATGCCCCTTCCACTTTTGTGGCAGGCCATAAAAATAAATGAACAGCTAGGTCAAGTTGATGATAAGCATGTCCTCAACCCTTCAGTCATTTAGGCAAGGTTTCTCAATTTAGAATTCAGCTATTACTTGCTGATAAAGCTTGATACCTCTATAAATTAAATAAATCAACAAACTGATCAGAGCGTTAATCAGTTAGAAATTGACATGTGAAATATTAATGTAAAATTGACAAATTAAGCCCTTCAACTCTTGCAAGAACAAGATCCAATTACATGTCTGGACCTGCGTCACCATCTTGTTTTCTTAACTAACAGAATGTCATGTATAAGTATGCCAATTCAAACAGGTATTCATTGACCTTATTACCAAAACATTCTCCACATGCAAGTTATAATTGAGATACTATTAAGTTCAACCTTATTACTGTAATAGACAAACAAAGAAGAAAAAAAGATGAGTTTGTGAAACACTATGCCAGGCAACCTTCCAGTGAAGCTACATCCAATTTGATGCACATTTAATTTTCTTGCTTTTTTTTCAATTTCCATGGCAATGGCAATCACTTTGAAATTCTGTGCCAAAAAATCATTTCTATTGATGCTAAGCAACATTCCTGTTAAGTTTCATCCAATTTGATGCACATTTAATTTTCTTGCTTTTTTTTTCAATTTCCATGGCAATGGCAATCATTTTGAAATTCTGTGCCAAAAAATCATTTCCATTGATGCTAAGCAACATTCCTGTTAAGTTTCATCCAATTTGAGGCACTTTGAATTTTCCCGACTTTTTTTCAGTTTTCATGGCAACAGCAGCCATTCTGAATACTCCAAAAGATGTGTATGTGTATATCTACTGATTGTAAGTTTGATACCTTTGAAGTTGTTGGAATTTGCTTGCAAAGTGTCTGAAAAACATCAAAAGTTGTGTTTTGAATTCCTACGAACAAACGAACAAACGAACGGACAGACTGTAACAGAATATAAGTTCCACCATAAGATTTGTTCCAAAGGAAAAAATATTACATAAAATTTGTTCCAATGGAACACATATTATTATATTTGGTCCTTACAGAATAAATGTTTATAATATTTGTTCCAAAAGGAAGAAATATTATGCAAATGTTTATAATATTTATTCCAATGGAACTTTTGTAAGGTGGAACAAATATAAGTTTACAATACAAGGGTAAAACAATATGCCCCCTCCTGACTTTTCGTCGCAGAGGCATAATTAAACAGTAATGGCACTTAATAATCTATCAATATGAGGTTTAACAGAGTGCAAAAAATGATATAGAACTCTTGTTCAATATTATACAATTTTGGCCTTTTGCAGAGATGAATACACTTTTTTGTTGACCTGTAAACCAATATTCACCAAGACCATCAGTCCAGGTCAATACAAAAGTGCATTCACCAATACAAAAAACTATGACTGTTTTATTATATAGTTCAATTAAATTATTTAAGTATGACATCACAGAGTGATTTTCATTCCAGCCGATGAATACGTTTATTTATTCACCTCTTATGATTTGTTTGCAAATATAGTGTAAAAACTATATAATATTATAAATTTCCAATTGATCTATACTGATCTTGTGGAAGTGCGATAATTGTATAATATATCTATCACGGGTGTATAAAAAGGAGATGTTATATATTTACTAAATCATCAGCCTCATTTTCATCTTCCTCCTCCTCCTCCTCATCATCCTTCTTTGAGACCTTTTTGACCTTTTTCTTCAGCTGATTTGTCAGTTTCTTATGGTACTTATTCTTAGGACTTGCCCAATGTCTTTTACCAGCATTTTCAATCTGAAAAATATTAAAAGTACATAACTTATTATTGAAGTATATGGTGGCTTTGAGATGTTATTACTCCCCTTTGGGTCGTTGTCTCTTTAACACATTCTCTGTTTCCTTTTTTTTTTCTATTTTATTCGTAATCATCAATTTTCCTGGTTTTCGTCAATCTTCAATAGCTGAAAATAATTTGTGCTAGAGGGGTCATAGAGCTAGCAAGGTCAAATTTATCACTGGAGAATGTGCCTGTAAGACACGGATGCCCCGCCAAAAGATTTATTGCCAGGGATAACCTCATATTAAAATATAGGTCAAAACCACTTAATTGTCATTAATTTGGGCAGAACTCATCAAAGCATTTAATTTGATGAAATATCATTTGTCCTATAATGTGTAGTTGTTGAGAAATGGACTTAAAGCCAAACCTTAACCAAATTCACCGAAGCATAAAATGTAGGTAAAAACCACCTGATTGGAAATAATTTTGGTAGTACTTGTCAAAGCAATTACTGTGATGAAATATCATTGTCCTATAATATGAAGTTGTTGAGAAATGGACTTAAACGCAACCCCACCGCAGCAGGTTTGCGTCTGTCCTACGTCAGGAAATTTATTAAGCCTTTGTGTGTCTTGTCTGTTTTCTAGTTAGTTCACTTAATGTCTATGGGAGTCTAGGATGATGTTTATTTCACTGAACTTGATTACTCTTTATTTAGGGACCAACTCCGACCTGCCGTTGGGTGTGGGGTTTCCTCAGCGTTCATTGAAGATCTTATGGTGGCTTTGAGTTGTTATTACTCCCCTGTGGGTCGTTGTCTCTTTGACACATTCCCCGTTTCCCTTCTTTTTCCTATTAAACGCAAGACTTAACCAAAGCCACTGAGGCATAAAATGTAGGTCAAACCCACCTTATTGTCAATGATTTGGGTAGTACATTTACTCATCAAGGCAATTACTTTGATGAAATATCATTGTCCTATAATGTGTATTTGTTGAGAAATGGACTTAAACGCAAAACTTAACCAAAGTCACTGAAGCATAAAATATAGGTCAAAGCCACTTAATTGTCAATGATTTGGGTAGTACTCATCAAGGCAATTAAT
>MJUU01049669.1:71476-100297 GCA_002080025.1 Modiolus philippinarum
ACCGAATAGAAATTAGCAGTACATTATCAATTTATTTCAAGTATTTCTTTTGGGTTTAATGCATGCATATTTTAATTACATATTTAAGTATTTTGTTGAATTATGTCATTTACGGGTATGTTTTTTCTTAAATCAAAAGGGGTTCAAACACATGGTAAAAGCCAAAGAGAGACTTGTTTATCACCTGACTTAAAGATATACCTGCCTATACCTAATTCAGAATGGTCCAGTCTAGTCGATAATTGTGTGCAGAAAATATCATCCATTTAAAAGCATGGAGCATTTTAAAAAAGTGTTTTTTCTTTCAACATGTATTGGAAATCATCAAATTAAAAGTGGTTCCAGAAGTGTATGATATTTCTACACAACCATGCAAATTCCGGTGCCGAAATATGCAATATTAATGTCAGCAGAAGATAATTTCCATTATCTAAAGGAAGTGAAACAGACTTTAGCACTGTAACTATTACAGTGGTACATAGGTCCAGCTAGACATTGGAACATCCCAGGAGGATAAACCCCCTCTCCTTTAATAAAATTAAAAAAGGCAGACTAGCTTAAGCAGGTTGAAACTTGATCTGTCCCAATGGCCCATAATTTTGACCCTGAAACACAGGGGGCAAAAGTAAAAAGTAAAATTAAAATATAGGGGGATATCAGGGGTGTAAAAATCCATAAGTCCGATGCCGGGGGCAGTGCAGTAGGACGCGTCAAACTTGCTTGTTTTCTTGAGAAAAAGTCTGTCTGGCCTTTTTTTTATTTAAATAAAAAATAATTTTCGATAAATTGATTGAGAGTCTCATTTAAATTAGGTGTCAAATAATCATGATAATTAGCCTCAAACATCGACAAATGGTGTTTTCAAAAATCTATTCTTGTTATCGGTATAAAAATAGATAAATATTAGTATCAGAATCATTTTGGCGTTTTATTTGATCAGATTCATCATGTCTTATAAATCAGATCGCTATAAAAATCTGCTAATGTTGCTGTTTGAGGGCTTCGCATTTGAAGAGCAGGGCTTGGGCTTGACAAATCTTTAAACGCCCTGGGCTTGACCTTCAGGAAGAAATTTTGACACCCCTGGGATTCAAATTCTGTTTTGACATACTAACTTGATACAGTAATTTGCTGGGTACATTGATTTCTCTTAGTTTTCTAAATAATTTCATTTTTTGCTTCAGACTTATAACAAATTCCAACTAATACAAGTAGAAATCTTTGATGAAGATTTGGTTTATAATTTCAAAAAGAAATTCTGCAAGCAGGAAAATAAGCCCAACGACAATCTGGAAAATTGCTCACACATTGCAACTAATCATTTCCAAGTTGTAGATGAAATTTCAAATCATTTACATTGGTCCAAGCCGAGGAATCTTTGACAAGATTTGGTACATATGTATCATAGTTAGGAAAGTCATGCCACATGACACAGTACACCTGAAAATTGCTCACAGACTACAACTCATCATTTAGAGTTTTAGAAAAGCACTTTTTAAAAGGCTTAACAACCAATTTGTGGAAAATCTGGTGTGAGACTTGTCAGAGGTTGCGAGTCTGAGGTAACATTTGATTAAATACTCCTTCCTCATATAGCTGTAGCATTCTCAATAAACACAGGGTGCAACTGTTGGAATGTGTAATCTTGTAAATACAAATCTGGTACCTTACAATAGAAAACAGGTAAGTGAGAATTAAGTGTTCAACCATTTACAGTACACAAAAGCTGTCCCCAAATAATGGCATCTCATTAGTGTTTATCGAGTATGCTACTGTAGGGATTCAGTAACTGAAGAATTGTGTTGTTCATACCTACCAACTTTTTTTGTTTTGATGCGCTAGATGACTCCAGACTTGTCAAGTCTCACGCTTTGGGCGTGAGAGTCACTTTCCAACCCAAAATCACACTCTCATCCTCATCCCCTTCAATGTCACGCTTTTTAAGGTTAAAGGCCCCTTTTTCAGTTCAATGATAAACCTATGGGGATTTTATGTAAAACCCCCAGCCTGAACGGCTTGTTGGTTCTTCACCAAATTTTGTTTGCAGATAACTGTTTCATTTATGCATACAAAGCTACCATTTTTTGCAAGTTATATCAACAAATGAATCTNTCATCCTCATCCCCTTCAATGTCACGCTTTTTAAATTTTCAAGAAAAAAATATTTCGAATAGAAAAACAATCTTTCTTGATAAGAGATACCAAAAAAACAGAAATTCAGGGATGATTTTCCATAAACATCTACTAAATAAAACAAAGTTTTCATATGAAAGCAAATTTCAAAATTTTTCTTTTCTTTTCATAAGAAGAATTTTGTTGCAAATTCTTTGCTTTCACCACATGATATCCGACCAGAATGTACCATTATGCGTCTTGAAGGAGAAACCCCAAGTCCTCCCCACAGGCACTTGTTTCTATCTACCGTGCTCGAGATACGGAAAAAAAACATGTTTTGTTAAGCAATGGTATTAATTGCTCTCTAAAAACCTCCCATAAAAGGGGGAAGTAAGCAGCTTTCAGATTTGGCGGGAAAATTATAATTAAACGATCGGTTTCGGAACAATCAAGTGACTGAGTTGTGCCAGGGAAATTTGACGTATATCCTTATTAATTTACGTCCTTGATTCAGGGATTGTAAAAAGATATTTAAGTAATGTATATAAATGAACATGAGCTAATATTCCAACATAACCTTGAGGGGGGGTATATGTGTTAGGTTAATAGGAACTCTGAAAATTGTTTAAAAATTAGTGCTACATTTATTTTGGAATGTTTTCAATTGTTACATATAATGTTTACCAACTATTTTTATAATTTATCAATATAATATTAATATCAAGTATTGTACATTAGTACATCATTTGTCTTTCTACTGTGCCTTAATTAAGTTTGTCACAGCTAATAATTTTGTATTGTTTTGTATTGTGTCGTATTATGTCTTGACCATTTTCATGTGGTTGCGTTTGGTGAAAAATATATAGGTACGTAAATAGCAATGGTTTAACTAATCGATAAAATTGTTTTACAACCTTGGTGCACGAAATGTACCTCCCCGTTTCATATCTAGTTGGGTCTATTTTCAACACATCATGGTATCAATTCGGGTTGTCTTTTAAANATATAAATATAGCTAAGTATATCAAAATGATATATACACAAAATTAGGATTTGCGCTTTCAATTAAATCATTTCAATTTTTATTTAAATTCCTTTGGGGTTTATTTACATCCTTTTTATTTTTTGATTATTGGCCACATCAAAAATCATCTGTGCGATTTAAATTACGTAAACTGATCTGTATCGATGCAGACTCTTAAAGATATTTCCCATGATTCAGTAGTAGGTTTTGACGTCACAACCTACAATTACAGTCAAAATATATTATAGAAATTCTTTAATTTTTCGAATTTTTTTAATAAAACTTGAAATATATGCATTTTTCATTACAAGGAACAAAATAAGCCAACATGTAAAAAATCGCGAATTTTCCCGTTAAATTTCATATAAATATTGCGAGAAAATATATTTAAAAAATATATATATTATTATTAATTAACAAATTTAATATGCCATATTTATGAATTGCCCCTTTTTTCTAATCATATAATAAATTTACATTGTACATTAGTATTTTTATGAGTGTCATACATTAGGTTAGTATTTATTCGGGTATTGATTACGATCATAATCTAGTATTAATTCGGGTACAGTTTTGGACCCTCAGTCGCACGTCCCCGTACAAAATATAGGAGAATTACCCCCGCCCCCTTAAGTAGAAGAAAATTGGTCTTTCTAATAGCTATTTTAATGTCATTCAACTTCTAAACGGTGTGCCCTTTTTATAGGAAAGATTTTTAATTTTTTTATACAAGTTAATAAAACATGCCGTTATTTAATGCCCCGTTTCAGGAAATAGCAAAACTATTGCCCCTCCGCGATGATAGAAATGACTTGTTGTTTACAGAGACGTATATATAAGTTCTGTAAACAAAATAAAATGAAGAGTGCTGTGAAGCAGTTCGTGTAAGCATAAATAAACGAACAAGTTAAAATTATTGTCAAACTGCGTAAAAGTAAAAGTATATGTATATATTATATCAAAGGTAAAAATCCCACCTCTATCTTTTATATATCAATTATATTTTGATCTTTGATATATATCTACATATACTTTTACCTTACAATAAATTTTACTTGTTCGTTTTATATATAACTTCTGCACTGGCGGTCACTATGATGTTTTTTGTCGGGTCCGAACGAAATGAGCAATCTTTGTAAAGGACCTTTCATCCATGTAAAGTTTGGTTGAATTTGCTTCAGTGGAGAAGATGAACATGTGATTTTTCCCATAGGGTCCAATGTTTAACCTAAGATACTGAAATGCCAAAATTTGAAAGTATGATAGTATATCCATGTGAGAAATTCTCGGCTCAAGAACAATTACACTGAAATATATAGAAATATATAGAGAGGGGAGCATTGATCTCTTAGTGAGCGAACAGTGTGTGTCTTTCCTTTTAGTCCCAGGTCTCTCTAATTTGGCCTCCCTCCCCTTTCTTCCCGTTCTACTATCCTTCATCCTTTCTCCCGCATTCTTTCTCCTTTTCCAGGGTAACGGATCCGTTCGCCAACGGTTCGTCCGCCCAGGGTCCGTTCAGGGAAAGTGGGCGAACGGGTAGGTGGGCGAACGTGATTGTGGGCGAACGAACCCGGATTCCTTTTCTAGTCCCCTTTCTTCTCTCGGTTTCCCATTCTCGTCCCCGATTCCCTTTCTTGTCCCTCACATTTTATTCTTTCTCCCGCCTTCTCTTTCCCTTCTCAAGCCCACTTTCTTCTATCGGTTTCCAATTCTCGTCCCTTATTCCCTTCTCCGACTCTTTCTTGTCCCGGTCTCCTTTTATCCTGTCAGTCAATTATCTCTTGCAAGGAAAATCTTTTTACGGAATCCACACTGCAGGAGAGATGAACTCCAGTCGAAAGGATAAGGAGTAAAAGCGCGTGAGACAAAGTCTCTACACACACATAGAAGAACCAAGTAATGGAAAAATGCTTTTATTCAGGGCGGTCTTTTCAAGCCATAAATGATAGTTACTAACAATATAAGTTATTTTCGCATTCATCAATTTCCCACGGATTTATAGTACAGTGCTTTAAACTAACTTTTATTTCACAGAAATTGCAAGCAAATACCATAAATTAAAATGCTTTTATACCATCAAAATTCTTATCTATTTTCTATTTTTAATTGACCCTTTTTTCTATTTTTCCGGCTAGCAGGAAAAGAAGACACTTTGAATAAAATTATTGCTAAATTTCCCTTTTTCCAAAATACAAATTTGAAAAGTGAATAATTCATATTCTTAAATGAAATAAACTGTAGCAGAATATCTTTACATTGGGCTATTATTTAACATGAATATAATGAAGTGTAAAAATATACGACAAAATTATTTCACAAGTGATAGAGCTAGCCTATCGGATTAAGTTGACCAATGGGATGAGATCTATCGAAATATATAGACATCATAACAGTTAAGGTCTTTAAATATATCAAATGTAATTGTACAATGGGGAAAAACGGGCGAATGACGTTTGCGACGAATTTATTAATTTAAAATCTTTCATTTACGCAGAATTCTTTTTTTTTTGGCATTTTATAACAAGTAATCCTATGCATATGCAATGAAGGGATATGGAGTAAATGCACATGAGACATAGTCTCTACAAATACATGGTAAAACAAAGCAATGGAACAACGCTTTTATTGTTGTTCTTCATCCTAAAGTCGTCATGTATACCTTTTCCGGCCACTGAAATTAAGTTAAAATTTATTGTTGACTTTATCGGAAATTAGATCATTGTCAAAGGAAAAACCGGGTTACGGTAAATTAGAAAGATTTATAATTCTCTAAAAAGAAATGTTTTTGCTTAAAATTAAATCGAATTACTTTTGTGCATTGCATTTTTGACCGGAAAGATAGACACTTTACCTATTTTTCCGGCTAACCGGAAGAAAATAGCCATGCACGACGGATTTTATTGTGGATTCCAATTTTCATCTATCCCAAAACACAGCCAATAAGTTAACTGGTCACTATTATTCTTATGGAAATTGGTTGCATGTTTATCTCCCAAAATTATTTTATATATATATAAAGTATAAATAAAATAACAAACTTACATATCTTGTTGTATGGTTTGGAGTCTGACAGGAAAAACAACCCGAAAATACATAACACTACGTATAAAACTTTCATGATGAAAATTTCAAACGCAAAACAATATTTTTAAAGTTATTGTTTCTGTCAGTTTGTCCGGTTCTTTTTTCCTTACATGGGCGAAAGAAGTCTTGGATTTTATTTATACCCCCATTGGAATCAGCAATCCATGGAATATGTTCCCAGAGGCCACATTAAACTTGGTGGGCGGGTTACTGATTTATTATTTTGTTATAGAAATTTAATCTATTTTGGCCATTTTATTGTCACGCCTTCTTTGGATTAAACCCCATATTTCACGTAGAATCTACCGACTACTAAATTCCAATTTATATGAATGTACACGCTTTAGTAGATACCATATGTAACTTCTTGGATCTTAAATTCAAGCGGTAGCAGGCACATTGGTAAAGATACCTTTTTAGCGAAATTCACAAAATATATCCATTTTCAACAAAACAATCGGTAGGCCTTATGTATTTAGAGAATAAATAATACAGAAAATAAGTCAAAGGCGACTTTGAAGACAACTCAGTAGCAAAAACGAGGGGATGGACAGGAGGTGTCTTTCTCCTTTCTCCCGCCCTCTTACTCCTTTCTCCCACCCCTCTCCTTTCTCCCTCCCCTCTCCTTTCTCTCTCCCCTCCTTCCTGTCTCCTGTCCCCTTTCCCCGGTCTTTCTCCCTTTCTAGCCCCCTTTCTCCTTTCTCCCACACACTTTTTCCTTTCTCTTGCCACGTTTCCCCTTTCTCCCGCTCCCTCAAAAAGTATGATATTGGTTTACCTGTACAACGGAACAATTGAAAAAATAAAAAATCATGAAGTAGATGCAAATATATATATATGAAAGTGCCCAATATTACGAATATCACATTTTAGCGTCTTTAAAGCCAGATTGATATAAAACATTACAGTTGCAGTCGGTTAAATTTCATCTTCAGTTCGAGCTGAATAACCAATTATCTGATGATAAATGAACAAATGTTGAAAACTATAGAAGTTAGAAATTCCCTTTTTCAACAAAACGCGGGAAAAACCAGTATCATGTCCCCAAAAGCGAAGGGATAGAAAATTGCATTCATCCTTCGCTTCAAGTAGTTTTCAGAAGGTCACGTTCGTGTTGTGGTCGTTTTGTGTAAAACGAAATACTAATATTGAATGAAACCAAAAATTTGTTAAATTGACGATATCGTATTAAAAGTACATACAATAACCTAAGGCTACTGATTGCTGATCAATATAGACAAAATCAGATTGGACATTTATAGGTCAAGACATTTATCTAAATGATCTACCGTCGATTATAACCATGGGATACGAAGATGTTTTGAAAATATATTTTTTGCGGACGATTGTAAAGACAAGCAGAGACATGTGTGTCTGAGACAAGCAATAATAATTTTACATATCGTCTTGTTCTCAAGATTGGTAAAAAGTTATTGGTATTATCCGTTGTTACCATGGTTACGAAAACCACAAGTTTGTAAATTTTCTTAAGAAAATTGCGATTTTGAATCGGGTGTATATTGTACTCTCTAAATTATAAATGATTGGCCAATATTCCACATAAATATATATTACCCTAGAGCTACAAAACATTTTCGAAAGATGCCAAATCACCTTTGACCTTCACAATTTATGTAATTATTCAAGACCACAGTGACCCTTCTTAATTATTATCAAATTGAAAATAGGGGTAACTACAACATTACCAAACATAATAGTAAAGGGACAAAGAAGGCAAAGCAAGTGGAAGCCACCGGAACAATTGTCGACCGCAATGGTCCTTACTTGGTACAGGTATTTCAAATGAAACGATAGGTTAAACCGGTTTTATGGCACGCCAAACCTCGCCTTTAATTGCTTTATGTCTCCCCTATTCAATTACGATAGCTTTATTGTCCTGACCCATAATATTGTAATTGCTCTATGGTCTCCCATACGATTGCAACTGCTCCATAATATTCCCGTTACAATTGCAATTTATCAACAAATTTCTTTAATATGATATATATAATATAATGTCCCCGAGGGTATTCACCAGCCCGATAGTCAGACTTGTCTGACATAAAAATTTTACCTTGCGTGTTATAGTAATTTATTGCTGTTATTAAAATTCTAATCCCTTAAAAAACCGAGGCTTCATTCCGTGTATGGCACTCGGTAGATGTCCTTGGTAATGGATTTGGCTTCCTATTTCGATTTATTTGGTAATGAGTACTTCTTTTATTACAACTTTTGGATTACGGATTTCCATATTATTTGATTTTAATGCTGCTGATGAGAGGTTACTCCTTGAAACACGTGTACAGCATACCGAAATTTTCTGTTTATATGCAACTTCGGTATTTTTTGTATAGATAATATATAATAATATAATTGTTTCTTAGTCTTCCCATATGATTGCAGTTGCTCTTTATTCTTCCCCAATACGATTGCAATTGTTCTATAGTACCCATACCCCATACGACTGCAATTGCTCTGTAGTCCCGGACTACATAGTCCCAACTCCCCATACGATAGCAACCGCTCTTAAGTGCTCCTCCATACTATTGCATTCACTTTTTATGCTCCTCTATACAATTGTAATTGGTCCATAGTTACCCTCCAAAAAAGATTGCAATTGCCCCATACGTAGTTCTCTTACATATTATTGCAATTTACCAAAGTTCTATTAAATATGCTTGCAATAGATTTATATCCCCCCTTACAGTTGTAATTGCTTGATGGCCCCCTTACTATTCCAAATGATTTATAGCTCTCCCCAATGCGGTTGCAATCGCTCAGACGATTGCAAGTGCTCTTTAGTCCCCAATACGATTGCAATTGCCCCGGCCATTAATCTCTTTTATACCATTGCCATTGCTCTTGATTCTTCTTTACGATTGGATTTGAAATATAACCCCCTCTCTATTCTATTGCAATTGCTCCAACGTTCTCCTTCATATGATTGCAGATGTTCACCTGAAGTGAAGCAGCAAAAAATCTTTCAACCCCTATTTTGACGTGAATGCATCAAAATACTATGTTGCAAACATTTTCAAATAGTCTTAACATATTTTTTTTAAGTATCACTTTCTTATATCTTTAAATCTAGAAATTCGTTTACATTGCCACTCTTAAATCCTGTCAGTATTTTCTTAAAGTACTTATTTACAAAAGAATTATTTCCTTATAACAATATTTATATCCATAATGGTCTATGAAATGGACATTACACAAAATATTTAATTGATTACATCACTTTAAACTAGATTAGAAGTACTAGTGTTTTGCCTTGCAATGCAAAAACAATTTATTAGAGTTTTATTAATAGATTTCGGGGGTAAGTGATTGTAGATTTAATAGATTGAATAGATTATATAGTTAACATCACGTAAGACCAATATATTGTAGGACCAAATGACGTAGGCTTGTTTTCCAAAAACACCATCTCAATGACCTTTAATAAAGTACTAGTTTCTTTAATGTTTGCTGTATATACATCTCTTTTTTTATTTATAAATATAATATAATCCGTGTTGCTATCAAATAAAATTTTGATTTTCAAATCTTAGTTCTTCTGGAAAATACCTTTATCAGTGATTTTTCATATTTGAAGTATTTCAAAATAAGTTTTATGTAATTTAATCCGCGTATAATGAATATATCGGTGTATTTTAGGGAGCAACTTGCTTTAGAAGCAGGAACTGTTGCTTGCATTTGTTGATTGTATTTGTTCGGGCTATTGAGTAGATACATTTATAGGCCATGGGCTGAAATCACTTTCCGTGCATCCCCCACTTATGATCAAGACCGATTTTTTTTCAGTCCCTTTATATCCCCTCTTCAAAATATAACATGTTAACACGAAAATAACCTGCATGCAAAGACAGTATAGGGCCACTTTTATAGTAAACCGCACACAATTCTTGTATTTTAGTTTTTATCTTAATTTCATCCTTTAAACTCCATAATTTTTATGTAGATGAGTTAGATGTACTGAAATTTGGTACCAAATTTAAGCTTATTTCATATACTTTACAATGAACACAAGTTTGGCCACTGTACGCCATTTTTATGATTAAAAAATGTACCCTTCTTCCCGCAAAAATGGGATTTTTAAGCTGTCAATTCTTTCAGATAAATAAATCTCATCATTTGATCTAGTTTGTATGCCTAATTTATCAGTTGTAATACAATGTTGAAAAATAAGAGCATTAAAGACATTAAAATGTTGAAAATTGGAAATCTTCGGAATTTTAAATATTTTCACAATTTCGACTTTCTTACTTCTGCATCGTACCAATTTGAATAAATATCTAATATTGGCCAATGCAATAATGATTTATGATATGTAAGTAAAAAATGATGTGAAAAAATTTTGAGTCAGACTTATTCTGGATACAGGAATGCCAAAATTAGCACCCCTCTCCCTTAAAATTAAGGGAAAATTTAAAATATTCAGGCTCTAAATGATAAAAAGATCACGTCTAATGCAAATTATCGTGTGTATTTCACTTAAGCTGACATGCAGAAGCCCAATTAAGTAGACTCAATTTTTAAGGGGTCTTTTTTTGGCCCTTCTGCTCGTAATTTTATGAAAAATGGGAATTTTACGTTTTTCAGAATTATTTCTGTTTTGACTTAGAGATGTAAAAACTTCCACGAATTTGGTATATATGTTACAGTAAAAGTGTATAATTAGGAATTATACATAATTACTGAAAATTTCAGGAAATATGTATAATAACTAGCATGTTTAGAAATTATACATAATTACTAAAATTTTCAGGAATTATGCATAATTACTGAAATATTAAGCAGTATTTATGTATAATAGCTGAAATGTTATTAAAAAGCATTTAAATCACTTTTGCTCAATTTTATGAATTATTTAGTTTCTATAGACAACATGGCAGTTCGACAACTTAAATGTCTCTTCAATGCAGATAATATCAAAAGTTAAATAGAGTTATTTACATGAGATTAGAAATATAGAACACTGTTTCCCGGGACCATCTTATGTAGTCTTTGCACGGTAAGCTCGGACTACATTTGTCTAGCTTTAATTATTTCACATGCATACCATTTTGTTTCCTTCAGAATTGCTGTCAGTGAAATAGGTTATAACCAATATTTTTGCTTAAAAGGATGTTTTATCAATGTTCTAATATTATACAATTATAGTCTGTGTATTAGGTCGATACGATGTTATATTGACCTGGGAAAAGCATATCGACCGAGGATGAAATCCGAGGTTGATATGCTTTTGCAGGTCGATATAACATCGTATCGACCTCATACACAGACTACAATTATTATATTATTAATTTACATGAACACTGAAAAGGACATTTTTATCTTTTGTCTAAATTATCAAATTCAACATGTTCAAGATATAGTTGAAATATTTCAAAAATTAATTTGAAATATTTCAAAAATTAATTTATTAAAAAGTTAATTAGCACTATAATATAATTACAGTACGCATGTACATGTAATTGATTCTTGAAAAATGCATAAAATAAATTAAACAAGATTATAAACATTCATAGAAACGTGCGATATGCATTTCTATTTTTAGTAACATGGGATATAACTTTTTGATATACTGTGTTTTAGTCAATCTCTAAAAATACAGTTGGTCATGTGATCATTTCTCCACTAATCAAATTTCTCAAACGATATCAAATTAATAATATATAAAAATAGAGCTTTGTATGAGAGATATACCCCTTAGTTTTAATCAAGATTCTTAGTGACTTGGCATGTGATATATCGCGGAATAACAATAGGAATTTTTATTCTACAGATGAGTGGTTTTTTTTTCTGCAGGCATCAAGAATAATTTGAGACAATACATACCCAAAGTGACATAAATAACAAGTTAATACTTTAAAATTCGAATTATTTGTTGGAAAATCAAAATTCTTTTAATTTTCTCATAGCATTTGTCCACAATCTATATCACGCTTCCTCGTGATAAACTAAAATTATGAATCAAGTTATCATTTGCATATTCAAAGCATTTTGTTGTATTGTGTTTTAAATCCACATTTTTTACAAATCCTGATCCTCTATTCAAAGATTTGTTCTTATACCATACAAGACTAAATCTCTTTAGGGACTCGTACAAACTCATAAAACAGAAGTTGTCAGATCCTTCCATCTCACTCCCTGGTCTTAAAACATCCTCTTTTCGTATCCAAGTATATTTTAACTCTGATTCCCCGACTTTTAAACGAGGGCTAGCTTATTTCCAATTTCCAGAAGTTAGATTCGCTTTGAAATGACCTCTTTAAGATAACCCGTCAACATCTAGTATCCAAGTACGATGCTGTGTATAGTGACTAAAAGGTTAATTCTAGGGATGTCAAAATGCATGAAAAATGCCACTCGAGTTCTCGGATACAATACTCGAGTACTCGGTGATCTTTTGAAACGAAAATTACTCGACTTCAAGATTCTTATCATTTAATGATATATAACTACAATATTGCTCAAATGCCATAACAAGAGCACCGATTACTGTTTGTGTACCATTATAGCCATTATAGCCAAATAATATTGTCTTTATGTACAATAATAAATCTAGAAATCTTTTCACAAAATAAATGCTTCCCAGCATATAATTAGAAGCAAAAAAAGCTTGTCCCACCATTTCAATAATTCATAAATTTATTGCTTATTTATTGACATGCTCAGGGATGATATGTATTTGTAGTGAGTAGAATTGAAAAAGATATTCAAAGACAATATTTTATATTTCACTATATCGAGTAAAGTATCAATATTCGGCAATATGAAAGAAATTTACTGAAATCAATTCAGTAAATTTGTATAAAAACCTTGAGAAAAATCAGTAATTATGCATAATTACTGTTCAGATTTAGGAATTATGCATAATTCCTATGAGATTTAGTATTTATACATATTTACTGAAATGTCAGTAGTTATGTATATGTTTTAAGATAACTAATATATCGGTTAGAACAATGAATTGGTATACCTGCAGGTAAATCCTCCAGATTTGCGACATATTACTATCTGAAGTAAATTTTGGACAAATCTGAAATTCTGAAAATTCCCCTTTTTCATCAATTTTGTACAAAATATTGAATTTAATCTGACAAGTGGGAATTAAAATGACAAATCATAATAAAATTAATGCAACATTTCTATATGCAGCGCAGACTTTGCGCGTTTTGGTTATTTTTATGCGAATATAGCTAAAAATGACTATTTAAGGGTGAATTTGTTGGGGTAGGTGTAATATTTTCGGTATTTAGAGTCACATTAAACACTCTTTGTTTTTCTAAACAATGCTTTAAGACAACTGATGTTTCACACAGAACAATTACATGGCATTTCGGCAGATATATCCTCCAGATTTGACATATATTACGATTTAACAGTGAACGTTGGACAAATATGAAATTAAGAAAATTCCCAATTTTTCATCAATTAGGGGCAAAATATTGAGTTTAAGGCAACAGATTGCTGTTAAAATACCAAATAGTGATGCAAATGATGCAAAACATGGTTGAGGTAGGGGTAATATATTCTGTATTCAGAGTCACATTAAGCACTCTTTGTTTTTCTAAACAATGTTTTGAGACAACCAATGTATCGCTTAGATCAATTAAATGACAAATCTGCAGATATATCCTCCCGATTTGACATATATACCGATTGAACAGTGAACGTTTGACAAATCTGAAATACAGAAAATTCCCAATTTTTCATTAATTAGGGGCAAAAAATTGAGTTAAAGTCAACAATGGCTCTTAAAATACCAACTCATGATGTTATTAATACAACACTGTCATATATAACACACATTATGCGTGGTTATTTTTGTGAGAACAAAGACAAAAATTGACAATTTTAGACAATATTTGTTGGGGGTAGGGGTAAATTTTCGGTATTCAGAGTCACATTAAATACTACTTGATTTTCTAAACAATGTTTTCAGACAACTGATGTATCCCTTAGAACAACTAATTTGCATATCTGTAGATATATCCTCCAGATTTGCGATATGTAACGATTTAACAGTGAACTTTGGCCAGATCTGAAATGTTGAACATTCCCATTTTTCATTAATCTTGGGCAAAATATTGAGTTTAAGTCTACAAATGGCTGTTAAAATATCAAATCCTAAAGTAATTCATGCAACATTGTCATATTCAATATGTATTTTGCGTGTTCTGGTTATTTTTATGCGAATATATAGAAACAAACTGACAATTTTAGGGAAAATTTGTTGGGATAGGGGTAAGATTTTCGCTATTCAAAGTCACATTAAATACTCCTTGTTTTTCTAAGCAATGTTTTAAGAGAAGTTATATATCCCTTTAATATCAACTTTTCATGAATTGGAACCACTTATAGATAAGATCAGGCAAAAAGGGACAAAACTTTGTCGAAAACGAAAATATTCAAAGATGTGTTTTATTTGTCTATTAACAAGTGATAATTTTTAAGAAATGACATTTAAAGTCTAAAAACAATTCCAAGAATTATGAAATTAATAACATATTGGTTTTTAAAAATCTTAAAATTTACGTCAACATTTCGAAGGAGTAGGGGTAAGGTTTTTCGATTTTTATAACATATTGGGTATAGAAATGGTACTTACGTAGAATATTTGGAAAGCTAATACAATAGGCTATCATTCTGTACCATTTTTCATAACTGAGAGGTACCAATCAACAATTTGAAGCAATTGAAAGAAAAACTTTTATCAAAAACGAAATTTTTCAAAATTTTGTTGGATGGGTCTAAAAAGGGGGCCTGTTCTACATTACGTGCAGGTAATGCTCATGTTAACATGTTTAATTTTGAAGAAGGGATATAGAAGGGCTGAAAAATATGGATAGGGTTCATAAGTGGGCGGGGGGTGCACGGGTTGTTATTCCAGCACATGGACTATTAGGCACGGACCAATTGATTTTATGAGGAGGCTGCGATTTTCACCCGAGCCGGCAAATAGTTTTAAAGAGATACATAGTACACCCAACAAGTCGGCTAATGGAACACTTGGTAGTATAAATAGTGAGATGTCGGCATTTTAAATAGATGGTCAGAATAACAAATGTAAAAATATAAATAAAAGGTTATGCCTTTGACTAGCTAAGATTTAAAAGAAATGAGATGATAGTTACTTGTTGACAGCAAAGATTCAAAAGCAGTGATGTCCTTGTAAATTTTGGTTAGCAAAGACATTCGAGTGAAGTGAGTGGATCGTAAATGTTGCCTTATATACAGTTTCTATCAAACAGGTGATCTCCCTGTGTTTTAAAATAGAGCAATCGACAAAAATGCAAAAAAAAAAGAAAATGAGGCACAATGTGGTACAAAAAAGAAAGAAAATGAGGCACAATGCGGTACATACATGAGCGTCTTTAAAGCAAGATTTATTTCAAACATTAAACTAATAGTCGTTTCAATTTTACTATATCTGCAAACAGATCCATACCTTTATTTTTATTTAATTCATACTTCAACGATTACGTAATTTTTAATTTCTAAACGCAGTGTTTTCTCTCCTTTTTGATGAACTGCCACAGCACAGATCACACCAAAGTAGCTCTTCCGACAAGAAACGACATGCTTTTTAATAAAAAAAAATCCAATTTACCTATATCTTTCAAAAATGATTCCCTGTAAGCACTTCAACAACTTTTTGCAAACATATGGCAATGAAATTCCTCGAAATCTGTTTCCCATTACCATGTCAGCGTAGTAAATTCGTTTCGGTAAAAACACCGTTGCCATTCCAACAGTATAAGATTTGTCATTTTTGACATCTTCAATGTAAAAAAATGGATAACAGGAAACGCCTACAATGGCTGAAAATTATAATTACATGCCACAATCTGCCAGTGAACTACACAGGAAAAACACGAATAAGACAAAAGACAAATGTAGACAACGATATGAACTCGGGACAGCCGGACTTGGTAAGGGCACTAGCAAAGTCAGCGGTAGGATTAAACCGGTTTGTGGGTATCCAAGCCTCCGTTTTATATGTCCCGTTTACCTACAGTATAAAAACATACGAATAAAACCCAATACAGGTAGACTGCTAACTCCAAAACCACAATCCTTAAAGGAGAGAATATGAAAATACGTAATTTTGAAAGATGGGTCAAGAGGTGCTCGCCGCTAAACTGTGCAAAATTTTCAGGTCTCTAGGTTTCAAAGCTAATTTAAGGTATGCGAGTACAATATCTTATCGGTATCCCCTATTACGTAAAGAATGTAAGTTACGTCCCAGCTTTTCTGGACTTTTGATTAATTTCTGGCACTTTTTAGCAACATTTCCGTAGAAGCTAGGATTAGAAATGCCCTTAGTAATAAGCTGTTTGCGAGTAACGCCATATTTAGATATCAATACATCGGCAAACGAATACCGAAGCAAGAATGAGGAAAGGGGAAATATCCAAAATCACGGCAATTCACAGCAAAACGAATTGAGACAGTATGACAAAAACACAACAAACAAACAAAAATGAACAATAACACCACAAAACTAAAGCACTAGCAGTGTGAACTCCTATAAAAACTGAGGTATCATCAGGTGTTCCGGAAGGGTAAGCATGATCTGCTTCACGTAATGGTACGTCAAATCGTGGTGACGACCGTGAAACTTCTGAAGTGACAATTGCAACAGTGACTGACCATACCCTTGACGTATAGGTTTTTGAGACAGTAATTTCGCTCTGTTGACAAAATCGCTGTACAAACTACAGGCACGGCAATAGCGAAGAGTTGTGAAATGTACACGCCATATGCCGGAGAAGTGGGAATATTACTGCTCAAAAACGGGACGTTTACTATTGGAAAGTCGAAATCATCACGCTTGTCATAAAGTTTTGTTTTCAGACGTCCAGATTTGTCAATGTAGAGTCATAGGTCCAGGTATGATGCTGATGATGGTGTATCAGTGGTCTCTTTAATTTCGAGTTCATTTGGGTATATAATATGAAGGTTATCCTTAAATTGAGGATTGTTCAATGAAAGAACATCATCTATATAAGAAAAGAAATGTTCATATCTATTATGAAACTTCCTAAATGTTTTTAAGAACTTATGAATCTGATTTATTCAAAGTTGCAAGAAATAAAGCATAAGTCAAACTACAAACTTTTCCAGATCTGTAAATGTACACATTAGAATTCAACTTTACTAAAACCATCAAACTAGGTTATTTATTTATTTTTTTGTTGTTGCACAAGAAACTAGTATAATATGAATTAAATGTAGACCATGTGTTGTAAAGAAACTTAAAATTGAAAAATTGGAATTTGGACCAACCAACATTCTTAGGGATTTCACAATGATGGCCATCAGATAGCAGGTAGGTATGTAAAATATCCTTTATGCCTTTCAAATTGTAATATTTATCATATTATGAACATTTTACATGCTCATTTTACACAAAATGTAAAACCCAAGCACTAAGCCTAGCGTCTACTTTTACTTTTATTTTTACAATTTAAATAGTTATACCAGATCTCATCAGCCATTAAATAGTGTTACTACTAAAAGATCTTCTAATCTGGTGATGCTGCTGCATGTTCGTCCCCGCGGGTATTCGCCGGCCCAGTAGTCAGTACTTCAGTGCTGACCCGAAAGCCGTTTATATTTGGGACTTTACAATATCTAAATTTTTGTAAATTTTGTTTAAAACTAAGGAGTATCTCCCCATGCAAAGCTCTGTCCCTAGCTAATTTTGCCTTTACATTTAGATCATATTGGTTGTTTGTTCTCTATCAGTTTTTAATTATCTTTGAGTTTCTGGTCTTCCAAACGTTTAGATTTTATCTGCACTGAAGAGACATAAGTTGTTGAAATGCGCATATGCAGAAATAAAATTAACAGCAACTTCGGTATTTAGTTATTCATTACTTTTTTTGCTGAATTTGATGGTTAGTAAATAGGCGAAAAATCCATTTCAATATTAGTAACTAGCTTATTTCATGAATTAATGTATTTACTAAGAACACCAGGAATTACATGTAGATCCAAAATTTTAGTAATTACACCTATTTACTGTAATATATACACATTTTTAATATTTAAAATACACATCTGGTCTTAAAACGCATACGGTATGGGACCCCGGCAAATAGATAGATTTTCTTATTCGCAAGAAAATTGTTTAAAAGATATGACAATTTTTATTGTTAACATGGTTTCAGAAAATAGAAAATCACAACTTTTTTTAATAAGAATTTGTGATTTTGCGTGGGACATTTGTTATAATGATTGGCAAATATTGCATAATTTATACGTAATATGTACTTCTATCATAGCAATATAGTAGTATGTAATTACTCAAGATCACGTCTTTTTTTAATTATTTGCGAATAGAAATGGAGAGTTTGATTAATCTTTCTGGATTTTGAATGGACTCTCCATGGTACAGAGTTTGATATGCCGTATATGTGGGGACAAAACCTCAACATAATGTTCCAAAGTTCATGAATAATTGAATAATCTTTGACCTTGAACTTTTATTTTATTTGCCAAATATTGATTTTATGACAATTTTTGTTTGTTTGTGTGCCTGTAATGATGTATTATTTATATTTATTTATCACATCATAACTGTTCAATGTGCTCCCTTGTAAACCTGGAGACTTTTGAACTTTGCTATTGACCTCAAGGTAAGTCTGACGTTTTATATTTTTATTTACTGTCTGAGATGTTTTTTTATCATCTATATGGATTTATTGTGTGGCATTCGGCGATGTCTCAAAGAGACAATATGTTCGAGACAACTGAGTTTTACCTTTGACACTAAAACGGCTATATTTGGCATGGCAACCACTTAAACAAACATGATCCAAAAACGAGTTTGCATTTTTCAAAGAGAATTGATTAGTTCTTTCCTTTTAGATAACATTTATTTCAATGTACCTGTATTTGTACTTGGTATTCCTTTAAAAATGGACAAAATTTGCCTTTTCGAAATAAATGCCAGTTTGCGGGAAAACCAAACACTTAAGAAATGAAAGTTCATTTTTACATGAAAATGGATTTAATGTTTTTGCAGTGGGTTATTTAGTACTTCCACAAGTGATTTTCCAATATTCCCATTGGAGAAACTGTTCCTACCACAGGAAAGAAGAAAACTCCCATAAAAAATAAAAGTGCAATGTGTATAATATAAATCAAATTAGAAAATTTCAAAATGAAATTTCCGTTTTTTGTTTGAAATGTACTCTTGATTTTAGAATTTTTTAATAGGTGGATTTTAAGAATTTAAGAACCTACACTGCGATTTATTTCTTTGTATATATTTTAAAAAGTCAAATGTGATCAAAAGTACCTACGCACACAGCAGAGCATTTTTTTATTGTTAGAAGAGATATGTTGGGCTTTGCTATTATGGAAATATGCCGAGTTCCGCGTCAAGTCTGTATTACACTTTTGATAGACGCGGGAACGTTTGTTTCGACAAGAGGCCGAAGCAAGATAAAAAAAATGTATGTAAGGACTTAATATTAGATGACTACACAATCCAAAGCTTTTAAAACTATGATAAAAAGGGGTTAAAACACCACGATTTCTCTCCGCTGTGAGAATACACGAGTAAAGTAAGTCAAAGTAAGCTAGAAGTTTCTAAATTAAAGCTTTATAGCTTCCAGCTGAAATTAGTATAGTCAATGATTTTTGCAAAAGATCAAATCATGGATATATGCATACTTCATATGCATTGTTTTATGAACATGTAATATGATGTTTGTGATTTTCCGAATTTAATGTGTCAACTCATATGCTATAATTCGGAGTTGTCTACAAAGTAATTACGAATAATTATATCTTATCTCATTACAGTCCATCCATGTAATTTTTCCATAATAAATCTCTTTTATTTTATTGAAATCGTTAATTATCAATCCTCCTTACGACTACATTTGCTCTTTAATGTTCCCCATATGATTGCAGATCCAGTATAGTCCGCCTCACCATACGATTTCATTTGCTCCAACCTGAAGTGAAGCAGCAAATAATCTATAAACCCCTATTTTGGCCTACATACACCGCAAAGATAATTCTTCATGATATCTTAGATTACGAGTACACAGTTAGTGTTTTTGTATACATCTTTTTTCTTAAAGTAATAGTTTACAAAAGAATTTTCTCTCATAATAATATTTATACACATGATGGTCGAATTAAATGGATACAATCGATTATCTCACTATAAATTCAAACAAAAGTACATATGTTTTACCCTCTGGATATCAGCTTGTGATGTAAAAACAATTTATAGATTTCTGATTTCGGAGGTACATCGACATAAATAATCAAAGATTTTAAGATTATACACTTAGACTAATGTAGGAGCAGATGACGTAGAATCAAAAGAAGGACCAAATGACGTAGAATCAAAAGAAGGACCAAATGACGTAGAATTGTAATGTAAGACTAAATGAAGTATGTTTGTTTTTGCAGTCTCGAGTATTGATTTAGCGTAAACCAACTTATGTCCAAACGACGTTCATTAAAGTACAAGTTTAATTCAATTTAAATTAAAACATGTCTTTATCAAAAAAAAAATTAATATCAAATCTATTGCAAGTAATGTGTTGCAAAATTCATCACTTTTCCGCTTATATTTTCATTAATCTTTTATTATTAATTTGAAATAATTTTTTTTAAATATAATTTTTATTATATTGCATTAATTTTTATTATAATGCGCATCTAAATTATTATTCATTTTTTTCAATACGATTGTAATTGCTCAAAAGTCCTCCACATCAGATTCTATTGCTCCATAGTTCTCGTACATATGATTATAATTGTTTTATAACTACCTTTTCATACGATTGCAATTGCTATATAGACTTCCCCATACAATAACAATTGCTTAATCCCCTCCCCATACGATGGTAATTGCTATATAGACTTCCCCAATACGATTACGTTGCTTAAGCCCCAACACATACGCACGCAATTGCTATACAGACTTCCCCCATACAATTATAAATACGTAAGCCCTTCCACATACGATGGCAATTGCTCTGTAGACATTCCCTGTACTATTAGGGGACGACAATATGATTTTCAGGTAGGGGGGAAGCTTTGGTGATTTTGTTAATAAATAATTTAATCTTGGTGCCAGTGAAAATGAATATCTTATTCCTACTTGTGATGAAAATAAATAAATCAATTTAGATTTGAAGAATAAAGTTTTTGTTTCAAATTGAAATAAACTAGTAAATGTGACATTTGGTGAAAACGAATAATTTGTTTGAAATTTTTATGAGAATACAATTTTTTTCTCCACAAAATCGCCCAAGCCTCCCCTGAAAATCAAATGGTTGTCCCTTTAGAAATTGCGTTAAAGTCTCCCTCTCCATACAATTGCAATTACATGTACCCCGTAGTCCTTCCCCGTACAATTAAAATTATTCTATATTTTTCACCATACGATTACAGCCGGCCTATACCTTCCCTGACCATACGATCTTGTTGCTATACGAACGTTCATATATGATTGCAATTGCTCTATAGTCCCTCTCCCCATACGACTGCATTGCTCTATAGTCCCCTCCCCATACGATTGCATTGCTCTATAGTCCCCTCCCCATACGATTGCAATTGCTCTATAGTCCCCCTTCGAATACGATTGCAATTGCTCTATAGTCTCCACTCCCCATACGATTGAAATTGCTCTATAGTCCCCCTCCCATACGATTACAATTGCTCTATAGTCCCCCTCCCCATGCGATTGCAATTAGCCCGTAGTCCTCCCCCGTACGATTAAAATTACTATATATATATTTCCCCCATACGATTACAGTCGGTCTATAGCTTCCCTGACCATACGATCCTGTTGCTATACGAAAGTTCTTAATATATGATTGCAATTGCTCTATATTCCACCTCCCAATACAATTGCAATTGCTTCCAAGCCCTCCCCAATGCGATTGCAGTTGTTAACCTGAAGGGAAACAGCAAATACTTTATCAACACCTATTTTGACCTATGTACACCTCAAAGATACTTTCATACAAAAAATTTCAAAACGTCTTAATATATTTTCTTTTATAATTTTTAAGATTTTTAAATCTAATTATTTTTTGTAAAAACGATTACAAGTAACTACAGCTATTCCTTAGAGTAATAATTTTCAAAACAATCAGTTTCTTCATTTCCAAATGTTTTGATCTTATCTCTATTGAGGAGGCATGTGCAGAAATTAAATTTACAGTAACTTCGGTATTTTATTATTTCGTATACTAATATTTATGTTCATGATGATCTATAGAAACGAACATTATACACATTAAGGTAGTATGGGAGTTTAAAATTGCGCATCATTCATGCACATGTGACAAAAAATGGAATTCACTATGGGAACGTTGCCGAAACCATTTCCAATGTCTTGTAATAATTAAGTTTGATGAAATATACCACTTTTGTTGCGTAACTATGTAGAATATCGAACCTTTCAGCTAACCCCAGTTCAATTAAGGGGAGATAGATTGTATAGAAATAATAGGAAAAAATGTGTTTTTCGCGATTTATTCAAAAATATGTTCGGTGACCCCCATTTTTTTCATGGAAATTGAAGAACAGTATATTAGCTATTAATTTACCAATTTTAAAAAAATTGTATCATGTGTAACTAAAATAATTTAAAATTTTGTTAGAATTCGCTAACTTTCCCTATTATTTCAGCCAAAATAGCAGATTTTTACATTTCATATTTCATTCTTATATGGCCGGTGACCCCTTATTTTTATTTTATTTTTCGTATGCTCTAATAACAAAGGGTAAATCATGAAAATATCAGAAAATTCTATCTGACAAAATTTTAGACCCCCATACCACCTGAAATATCTCACTTTCAACTAGATTTAAAGTACATGTGTTTGGCCCTCTGGATATCAGCTTTCAAAACAAAAATATTTTATTTATAGATTTCGGGAGTACACGGTAGATTTGAAAGACTATAACGTTAACTTAATGTAGGGCCGAATGACGTATGATTATATTACAGGACCAAATAACACAGAATTGTTTTCGAAAGTTCGAGTATTGATTGATCGTACACCACCCAAACAACCTTCTATAAAGTGCTAGTTTACTTATTGTTTGTCGTATAAATCATTTTAATACATTGGCAAACGAATACCGAAGCAAAAATGATGAAAGGGGGAATCCAAAATTAAAAATCCAAAATCACGGCAAATCATATCAAACACGAATTAAGACAGCATGACAAAGACAAAACAAACTAGAAAGAACTGTGAGCAAAGCTGACTTAAATACATCCCGTTTCCCCCGAAAAAGATCAAATAGAATTTTAAATACATGGTGCACAATGGCATGTACTGAACATTCTTTGAAAGTTTCACTGAATTTCACCAAAAGGTCGAGGAGGATTTGTCGCCACAAAGTGTGTAACCATAAGGTGGACGGACAAACGGACGAACAGACAAACGGACGATACAAAGAACGGACACCATGATCACTATATACCGCCCACTAAAGCGGGGGAAAGGGGTGAAATAAACAAGAATGAACAATAACGCCAAAAACTTAACCACTAGGTGTGAACCACTACAAAAACTGAGATATCATCAGGTGCTCTGGAAGGGTAATTATAAGCATGATCTGCTCCACGTATGGCACCCGTCACACAGGCAGCTAGAATATGGTGTTGAAAGAAGTGTTTGGTGATTGATTGGTTATGTCATTCTCTAACCTTTAGACAATATTAATAAAAATCCACGGTATGCGTTACTTTTCTAACCCTCAAACAGTACCAAAGTAAAAGTTTGAAAAGCTTCTGTGAATATATTTCGTATAAGGACAATAAAAATGACAAATGGTACCACAAACATTTATTTTGAAGACAAAACTAAAAGATGACAGTTTCCTGTACAAGACAACACATAAAAAAACAACAGCACTGACAGTATGAACTCCCACTAAAAACCGGGAGTATCATCTAAATAGCACACAATTAAACATAATGTTATGAAATATAATTTTGACTTTCAAATCCTAGTACTCTTTGAAAATACCTTTATCAGTGATTTTTCATAATATTTGAAGTGTTAGTCCCGGGTTGTGCGTAGATTAGTGGTAGGTTTTTGTACTTTTATTGTGCATGTAGTATTTCAGAGTTAGGAAATTTTGTCTCATTGTCGGACTAATAATTTCAATCGAATGACTGTAAAACTATTGACGGACTAATGACTATGATCCAAAATAAATAACTGTACAATTTCTGTTTCTGTTGGATTGGTACAAAATGAGTAATCTTTGTAAATTGAAAACCCTTCCATAGACAATTAAAGGAAATGAAGTAAATGCACATAAGACAGTCTCTATAAATACATTGTAGAGCCAAACAATGGAACAACGTTTTTTATTGTTGTTTTTCATCTTGAAGTCGCAAATCGCCTTCAAAAATTTGCTTGCAATTGAATCGACATAGCTGTGGCTGATTATATGTACTCTATTAGTTTTTATCGTGCGACAAATTCCATGAGCGGCTGTAAGAATACTTTGCCAGTTAATTTTATAATTGTTGACGTCCCTGCATCCACTGATAAGGAAAACACTGATGTAATAATGTTCGACATTCAGCAATGAATTCCACTGAAACAGATACTTGTTTCCTTTTGAACTACTATGATATATGACCAAAACGTGTAGTTGGTGGCGTCATGGTGACTTTCAGATGCAAAACAACAATAAAAGCGTTGTTCCATTGTTTTGTTTAACCATGTATTTGTACAAACTATGTCTCATGTGCAACTACTCCATATCCTTTCATTTTTAATCGTATACTTATAAAAATTGTTGTATTATTATAAAAAATCTTGAATTTAAAAGAATTAATCTTGCTTAGTAATAAAAATAACATGAAAAAGTGATGAATTTTGAAAAACTACTGGCTGTAAAGTACAAATGTTTGGCCTTCTGGATATCAGCTAACAAAGCAAAAACGCTAAGTTTCTTAAACAGATGTCGGTGATTTTAATTGCTATATAGTCCTCCATACGGTTGCAATTGCTCTATAATCCCCCATGATTTTTTTAGTTGTTACATGATACCCCCGGAAATAATTGCAATTTGCACACATTTGGAAAATTATTGTCATAAATCAATAATGTTTCAAGAAATTGCACTCAAAGTCTTTTTCTTATACGGGATCTAATAATAATAATGCAGAACTTGCATTATACACAATTGTTGCATTGTATTGAAAAAAAAAGTTCAATAAAAATGTATTTTGATTATTAGGATTTCGTTTGGTTTTATGCATTTTAAACATGTTTTTTGAAATTGTTGATTTCTTATATTTGAGTTCTAGTACTGCTTATAAGGAATTAATTTCCGAAATGGCCATAACGCTCATAAAAATCTATTACAGTTGCAGGTGACATATGTGTTAAGGTTTCATGTTCATTTACTTCATATCCTTTCGTAAAATGATAAATTTTGCTCTTAAGTCCACCTCCACACAGTTGCAATTGCTCCGTAGTCCTCAAACGATTACGATTGAACTATATTCATCCGTCATAAATTAAATTCACAGTAACTTCGGTATTTGTTCATACGAATACAATTGCTCTATAGCCCCTTACCATACGATCAGAATTAATCGCCTTACGAATAAAGTTGTTAATCTGAAGTGATTCTGAGGGAAATAATCTATCAACCCCAATTTAATCTACATACTCCAGAAAGATACTATCATGATAACATTTTCAAACAGTCTTCACATATCTTTTTTTAGATCTTAAAATATATTATTTTGTTTTTATATACGATTACACGATTGCTGTTTCTGTAAGCACCTACTTTCTTAACGTAATTATTTACAAATTTAAATTATTTCTTGTAATAATATTTATTTCTATGATGGTCTAATTAAATGGAAATTATACAGAATCTATAATCATTTATTTCACTTTCAATTAAATTAAAAGTACAAGTTTTTTTACCCTCCGGATATCTGCTTGCAATATAAAAATAATTCATAGATTTTATTGATAGATTTCGGGGAAAATTGACATACATGTTTAAAGATTTAAAGACTCGACAGTTAACCCAATGTAGGACCAAATGACGTAGCATTGCAATGTAAGACCAAATGACGTAGGATCATGTAGGACCAAATGATTGTTTTCGCGGGCTCGAGTATTGATTGGGTGTCCACATGATCTTCATTAAGGATGTACTCTGGTGTTGAGCTAAAATTTTTTGTATTAAACTTTTTTCCTGCCTTGATTTTTGTGATGTTCTTTCCCTATAAAATCAATATGTTAAGAAAAATTCATAGGTTACTGTGCAAATTAAGTTTGCTTCAGATGTTTGAAGTGACCAATTTTAGCACTGATGAGACAGTTGCATTTGCACATTTGCAGAAAAAAAATTTACAGTGACTGCGATATTTTTGTTATTTAAAGCATTTTTGCCCATTTTTGCTTTGCCAATTTCATGGAAAAAATTTAGCTTAGAGTATTTGACTTTTTCTTATACCTGCCAAAAAGCTGTAAATAAAAGAAATGAACAAATTAAAGCTCAAAAATCATATGTTCGTATTAACATAAGAAAATTATAATCCCATATCATGCTTTTAGGGGCAATTATAGCATTTCAATATCCATCTAAAATGTAGATTTTCTTAAAAAAAACTAACAGCTAATGGTTAAAACTTCATTTGTTATGTGATTTTTTATTGCAAAAATATAAAACACTATGTTTGAAAAAGCAAAAATAAATTTTGAGTGCGTATTTTTTTTATGAAATAGTTTTTTTCTAACCAAAACCCAAATTTAGTGAAAGTTTGACATGAATCCAAAAGCCAATTATGGTATAAATCTTCACTTTGTAACTATTCTGAAACTACTTGATACAAATGAATATTTTTATACAATTTAAAGATAATCATAAATTATATAAAGTCAATGATATTGTATATAAAATATAAAATAATTTTGAAATAATCTCCAAATGAGATTTCAATGAGACCCAAACATGACAAGAATGCATCATTAAGATACAATATTATGCAAATTTCTTTATCTCAATAAAATAATTTACACTAAGGTGCAAGTTTATTAAATGTTTGCTGTGCATATTTTGAAATGAATATAAATAACAACACACTGAAGATAATGTAGTTTCTGTATATGCGCATTTCGACAACTTATGTCTTTTCAATGCAGATCAAATTAAGGGACCGACCATTTAACCTGAAAGGGGGGTATGGTTTTTTTTCTTTGTTTTCGTGTATCAACAAAATATTTTTTTCAAAATTAACATTATTTTTTGGGACAGAAAGCCTCCTTCAGAAATTTTTTTTTCATCAATTTGGAAGCTTCACATAAAATCAGCTCCAAAATATTTTTGGAAAAAAAACAAAGCCCCTCCCCCGCCTTCAAATTAAATAGTCGGTCCCTAAATCATTTGGAAATTTGGATATTTGTAAAAGCTGAAAGCTGATGGAGAACAAATAACCAAAAAGCTTTCAAAGCCAAAACCGTCCAACCCGTGTCCACCCGATTTGTCTTTTTGTTTCATGGACTTCGACTATTGACCACTATGTTCGGTAATTTTGTTATTATATGCCTTCATCAAAATAAATAACATATTGACTGTCAAATTTATAGAAAGACATATTGACTGTCAAATTTATGGAAAGACATATTGACTGTCAAATTAATGGAAAGTAATATGTTGCAAAATTTATCACTTTTTCATTTATAGCTAGTGCTTTAGTCTTGTGGCATTCTAGTCATTTTTGTTTTGCTGTGTCAATTTGTGTTTGACATGACTTACCGTGGTGGCTTAACCGCTCACGGTTCTGTCTTTTATTATTTGTCATATCCTCTTGTACATGGGTAACTGGAGAAGGAAAGAATCAAATACGGAAAGGACTTGAACTGATACGGAATGAACTGTCCTCTTCAGACTTATCTAGAGATTGGAAAGTAAATGAATCTTGTTGTAGTTGTCCACTAGCTTAAGACACTAGTGTTTTTGTCGAGCAAAGGATGACAGTGATTGTAAGAGCACTTTGCCAGTTTAATTGATGTTTGTTGACAATCCCGCACCCATGACCAAGAAAGACATGGATGTAGCGTTGCTCGACAATTAGCAAAGAATTCCGCTTAAACCGGTGCTAGGGGCCGTCTTGAACTTACTACGAGGTATGAGCAAAGCTCATTGTTGAAGGCCTCATGGTGACTTCAGGATGAAGAACAACAATAAAAGAGTTGTTCCTTTGCTTGTTTTTTTACCATGTATTTGTAGAGACTTTGTCTCATGTGCATTTACTCCATATCCTTTTATTCACCATTTACGACTGGAGTTTGTCTCTCCTGCAGTGTGGAGTCTGTAAAACGATTCCCCGTGCGAGAGATGTATGCTCTCTATATTTTTCAGTTATGGTGTACTTGTGCGTGAGAGAATTTCTCATATGGATATATTATAGATACTTTCAAATTTAGCAATTATTTTTGTAATTTTCGAAATGTAATCCAGACCACCTGTTTTAAGTGCCCACATCTCAATATTTTATAACGCCAAGTTTTCTTACATTCGACTTGATGAGTGCCCTGTGTTTGTCT
>MJUU01049669.1:124754-135158 GCA_002080025.1 Modiolus philippinarum
CACTAGCACCTAAGTCTTCCTTAATGTCTCTTCCTTCAATAAAGTTCCCCCGAAAAAAGTAAGCCCATTGGGAATCCACCCTGCTCGGATAAAAAAACTTTGGATTGTTTCCCGCTCTGACGTCATACCGATGTTATTTAGCGGAAACTATAGGATTGTTTCACTGTGAAGTCATATCGTGGTTTTTCCGCGAGAGCATAGATGTTGTTTTTTTCGATAGTTAATTTGTCAAAACATCTGAATTTTTTTGAAGTCACATGACTGCTTTATTCAAAGCAAATCTATCCATATTTATGTAAATATAATTATAAAATCCTTGCAATTGAACATAACTGATTATATTTTACTCAAATGCTCTGATGCTGGCAATGGCAAGTGATTGGAAAAAATAAACATTTGATAATGTGCTTTGTTGTGACTCTCTTATATAAAAAACAATTCCTTTGGATATGGAAAGAAGTGAAATAAATACATGAAACTACATAGGTCTGTGTGCTGCGAATTTTTCGTACATCTATTTCCAATGATACAGAACAATTATGATCTTACATGTAATTACAGCTTGGATAAATCAACCTGAAAAAGGACATGTTCACCGAGCTGAAAGGTCAATATTGCATTTTAAGGGCTATAAATCCCTGCAGTAGAAAAGTGAATAATTGATTTAGTATAAAACAACGGCATGAGAATACCGAAGGCACAAAGCACAATATTACATAAATCAGTCCAGAGACGCCGCAAAAGCAATAACATCAGAAGACGATAGACCAAAGACACCACGCACCAACAAAACGCACAATTACTACAAATAAAACATTAAAAAACTAAAGCACAAACAACAGAATGACATCAGTTGCTCCGAAAGGGTAAGCATGTCCTGCTCTGTACACAGCACCCGTCACACTATTAGTGTGTCAATCCAGGGTAGAGTCAGAATTGGGAATGTGAAGTTCGGGAAGATGTGAATCCGGCTGAAAACGTCCGTTTTCATTTGTGACACCGGTATCTCATATCTATCTATGATGTCGTGTTAACGGTCAAAGAATAATTGTGAAGGCAGCTAACATTTTCCTGACGCAGCAGTTTTTGTTACAGTGCTTTAGTTCTTTCCATAATTATATGATTTTACAGGAAGAAAGGAATAATCGAGGAGAAAATTGATTTTATTTTTTTATTTTAACAAAGAGGAAGGTGTATTCGACAAATCTAAGCAATACAATGTGACCCCCCCCTCCCTAGAAAAAAAAAAAACTAAAGAAAATGTGTTCCGGAAGGATGTGCATACTCCATTTACAATCGGTACAGCGTTGTCTGAGAGGACTACTTTGAGTTGAAATTTCCTTTGACTAAATGTAGGACCGACCATGCACAGGAATCTATTTTAAACCATATACCGGGGCGGCGTTAACCATTCCATTACTGTCGCATCGATCCACGTCGATTTACGATGAAGTTTATTAGTAAACGCTTAAAAATAAGGCAAAGTACATGAGATAAGCAAATAATGCACTGTCTTCACCTTGAGATTGCAGGCAGACTATCCTATATTGCACCACCGAACATCACTAAAACCTATATTTATGGTCTGTGTACATTGACCCATCCGATCATACCTGTACCAAAGTCTGTTCTACCTTTAATTATCAAACAGTGCAAACCATCCCGGATGGTCTGTGTGCCAATCTGTATTAGCTGTACTTGGGTATGTTCTACCCTACATCATCCAACACTTTGAAAACTAACTCAAATGGTTCGTGTGTCATTCTGTATTACCTGTACCAAAGTCTCTCCTACCCTCCATCATCCAACACTATGCGGATCTACTCTTATGGTCTGTGTTACAAAAACAGGATAACAGTAAACACCTACAATGGCCAAAAACTACAATTACATGCCACAATTTACGAGCGAACTGCACTAGAAAAACAATAATGAAAACAAGAGACAAGCATAAATCACGAAAGCAATGTGTGTAATTCTGTTTGAGCTGTACCTAGGTCTTTTCTATCCTCAATCATCAAACACTCTGCAAACCTTTGTCTACCATTTTGTATTACCTGTACCAAGTTCTGTTCTACCGTTCACCATCAAACACTATACTTTTGACCCGTGTGCCATGCTGTATTTCCCGTACCAATGTTTTTCGGCCCTGCATCATAAAACATTACGCAAGTCTACCATCATGGTTTGAATGCATCTAGAATCACTTGTACAGGGGTGATCTAGGGGGGGTTCCTTACGAAAGCCCTACAAGAAACATAGCAATCAGCAAGGAATATAGTTTAGTGAGCAGGCCAGTCTTGTTAATTCTGCTAGGGTACTTATCGGAGTGAGTACTCCTTGTTTGAAATTTATGATATTATTTATCAGTTTGAACAGATAAAATTCCAGCGTTATATGTTCATTTCTAATGTATCATGCCTATCTTTAATTTTAAATGCTTCAAATCGAAAATTCAGAATTAATTATGATTATTTTAAAAGTAAACAATTAAGAGGAGAATACTCCATATAAGCATCTTATGAAAAGTGCACATTTTTCAACCTGTACTTTGAGGAAAAATCGCTTTCTTCGGAGCCGATCAACTCCATTCAAGGTCCAATTTTTAGGATACTTATGGTCTGTATTTTAGAGGGATATAAAGTATGAACACCATATACTCGCAGGAAATGTTGTTTTGAATGGTTGAAAATGGTTTGTTTTGGTATTTTTGAATCTCTGAGAACAGTTATTTGTCAATGTTTGTATACCACTGGTTCCACTAGTAGAATTTGATATCAGATTCATTTTTATATCAAAGTAAAGTCCACATCTAGAGCATTGTTTTGGTAAGTAACAATCCATATTTGCAAATAATAACAAATCCTCCAGTGGGGGATGGTTTCAACACAATCCATATTTGCAAATAATAACAAATCCTCCAGTGGGGGATGGTTTCAACCCACTATTTACTTAGGTGACGTTAATAAAATTGTGCACAGCACCCTTTAAAGGCATTTAACAGAGCTTGAAGTTAGCTTGAAATGTAGAATATATTCAACAGTGATATATCTTCCATTGAAGAAAATACAAGTTTAATTGTATTTTTATCTAACAATCTTCATAAAATCAATTTCAATCATTTGATTCATGAAATTCCATAGCAACCAAACCCAGTTCTTTTAATTGAAAGATATACATTTCCTTTGTTAAATTTTGACGCGTCATTTTCAGCGACTTTAAAAATCGAACCCCTTTTGTCATAACTTTATCAATATTTGATGTACAGCGGAAAATGTAGTATCAAAATGTTCGACATCTAATTAACAACAATAATATATATAAATTTGTCGGCTTTTCCATACTAATCAACTTTCACGAAACATTGCGTGGAACATTCCGAACCGAAATGTGAAAAAATTGACCGCTGCAAAAGCTTGCTTTTACGAAAAAATGATGCATTGTATTGGAAATTCGGTATTCTTTTTGATATTTTATACCACTGAACTACAAGTGATAAAATATTGCCTGAAGAGAGTAGGCCACAGTTTCGTAAATTTTACAAGGGTACTTATCGGAGTGTGCCCTAATTGTAAAAAAAAACTAAGAAACCAAGTGATAAAATATTGCCTGAAGTGAGCAGGCCACAGTTTCGTAAATTTTACTAGGATACTTATCGGAGTGTGCCCTAATTGTTTTAAGTTTACTATATTACTTATCAGTTTCAACAGATTCAAGTCAAGTTTTATATGCTCATTTCCTAGGTACCATGCCTATCTTTAATGTTAAATGCCACAAATAGAAATTTAGAATTAATTAGGATTATTGAAGGGGAGACTACTCCATATTTGCATCCTGTGAAAAGCGCACATTTTTCAAACCTGAACTCTGAGGAAAAATAGATTTCTCTTGAGCCGATCAACCCACATTCAAAATCCAATGTTTAGAATACTTATGTACTTTAGAGGGATACAAAGATTGAACACCATTTATTCGCGGAAAAAGATGTTTTGAATGGTTGAAATTGGTTTGTTTTGGTATTTTTGAAACACTGAGAACAGTTATTTGTCAATGTTTGCATACCATTGTTTCCACTAGTAGGATTTGATATCATAATTATTTTTATTTCAAAGTGAAGTCCACATCAAGGGCATTATTGTGGTGTATAACAACCCATATTTGGAAAGAAAAACAAATCTTCCAGTGGAGAAGGTTTCAACCCACTGTTTACTTAGGTGACGTTGGAAAAAAACTGCACCCTTAACTTTGGCTTTCATAGGAATAACATCAATTGTTTCATCATCTTCTTTTGGACTACGGAAGCAAATTTGGGGGAAAAACAATACACTAGCAGAAGTATCGGCCTAATTAAAACAATATAATACAATATTTTATGAAAGGATATGGAGTAAATGAACAAGAGACCATAACATTACATTCATTCCTCACCAGCAGCACTAGAACCCAAACATAGGAAATCCATTATTGCAAAAATGCTTAAAATGCATAAACCAAACGAAATCCGAATAACTAGTAATATCAACTATAGTTAAGAAACAAAAAAACCCCGAAATTTAAGTTTTGCAGATGCAGACAACCATTCTTAAGTGTGAGGTTTGACTTTTTAAGAAGATAATTAGTACAAATCTTTTTTTGCAATCGGATGATCAGGAAATTAAATTCTAATATAAGAAAGGATTGACATCGGCAGTATCAGTGAGAGGACAGTATATATTTTAAGTCTTCAGGTCACTGGAATCCAAAGGCAATTAAACGGATTTTTTCAGAATATCTCGTCGATATCCACTATTACGTAAAGAATGTAAGTTACGTCCCAGTTTTTCTGAATTATATATCAGTTTCTGACATTTTATAACAACATTTCCATAAAATCGAGGATGAGAAACGCCCTTTATAATTAATCTGTTTAACCCACCATTTCTTTTGAAATGCTTTTACCAAGTCATGACCATTTTTCCGGTGGTTACCACCTATTTTTTCTTTGTGTCTCTTGACAACCCTATTTGGTAATTTTTTTTATTACCCCATTGACTGTAACTTGCGCACAAACGATATCTAGTTAATTGCGTGCTGACCTGTTATATACCTTGTGGCATTTTTTACAATTAATAAAAAGCATACGAATTTACAAAAGTAGAGGCGCTTCTAACTGCATGCACACTTGTTGAGAAAAATAAACATCAAAAGTTAAATTGATTAAAAAAGAATCTCGAGATCAAAGTAAATCTAAATCACAGTACATCAACGACCGTGTATCATTTGAGTACAGATAAATTGAGTATGAAAATAGATGTAAAGACTATATAACCCAGTAGATCAAATTTGACTCTAACATTTTTTTACACGTTTGAGATATTCCTCAGATTTCAAAACTTTGGTATTTTAAGTTCTCAAATGTTTTTTTCAGTTCTAAACACTAAGTTATGGTAATACCAGTAGAATATGAGCACCGTTCAAGTCGCATTTGTCGAGGAGCAGGCGGAAATGACGTCATCCGGAGGTCATATGCCCGGAAGTATGACGTCAACGGACGACACGCGATCGGAAGTATTACGTCACCGGAAATGACGTCGACCGGAAAGGTGTAGGAAAACTCGGCCCGCGGACAACTTGGACCAGGACCACTCGGACCGTAAATTTTGACAAAAAGGACAAGTCCGTAAATTTTGACAAAAAGGACAAGTCGGCCCGCGAAGAGAGACACTACTCTGCACATCGAAGAAGACATCTGGAAGTGTGATTTGACCGTCAGTAAAGACATGAGAATTTACACAGGGTAGAAAAAAAAGAATTGTAGATATGTTCTGCTGATTTTTTTAGGGTAAAAAAAAAGACATGTCGTCCCGTCCATAATTGAAGAAGACCATTCATACCCTCACACCATCGGAAGAAGCCTAGAACTGTGAAAATATGTTGCTTTAAATGAGACATCTCGGCCCATCCAGACTACTCTTTAGTGGTTACTATGCTTGTTGATATATACATCGATAGGGGAAAAAAGCTTGTTATATTTTTCATTGCTTATAAATGAAATCATGAAAAAAAACATTATTCAAAAACTTCATTCAAAGCACAAGAAAAGTACTAAATAGCGTAAGCACAAGATAGAAGTGGTATAATATCATGATGTTCACAACACTTTCAAATATAATTGGCCTAAAAATTAAAGCAGTAAAGTCACTCTACTCTTGGGCCGTAATTTGAAACACACTTATTTATTAGACGGCTGATACGGAGTTGATTGTTGGCATACTGCTTCCATAGTGTGAACAGCTTTCCTTTGGTTTCTCTAGTTTTATTGTGCTGGGAATGGCGAAGTTTGCCGTTTTTAAAAATGAGCTTGTGGTTTTTTCGAGTAACGCGCTTGTGTTATTTTTATTACAAATTCTTGAATTTTCAGTGATTGACTTATTATTTTTCTTTGATTCATACATTTCCGATAATGATCTTGTTTATTTTTTATTTAATTTTCCTTAATTATTTAATCAGATAGTTGAATACACTTAAAATACATATCATTAATTAATTATTACTCTTTATAGCCGTGTTTTGGACTATGGCGGTCTGATTTGTCCTATTAGACGAGCAGCCTTTATTTGTTCGGCGGCCCGAGTTGTCCTTTTAGACAAGCCAACTTTGAAAATTTCACGGTCCGAGCTGTCTCTATGACGGTCCGAGTGGTCCGGGTCCGCGGATTATTAAATCTGTGATTTCTGAGTATGAATGTGATTCGGAAGAGGAATTAGAGTGTGAAGATAAGCGTTTTACTATAAAGTATCAGTTGTTATGGGAGATGATTAAGATGAAAATTAGGGGGTCAGCCATCTCTGTTTCATCTCCTTTAAGAAAAAAGAACAGTATAAAACCGAGAAAAATTTACAAAACAGAATCTTGCAATTGAATGAGCAGTCTAATGACTCTCCTATAGATTCTATAAAGGTTGAAATAGAGAAGACTGAATCAGATCTAAAAATCATAAGGGAGAAAAAAGTTAATGGAATTATAACAAGAGCAAAGGCAAGGTGGCAAATTGAAGGTGAAAAGAGTACACGTTATTTCTGCAGTTTAGAAAAAAAACATGATGTTGAGAAAATTATACCTAAGATAATTCTTGATGATGGTCAAGAGATTACAGACCAGGATACCATTCGCCTAGAGCAAATGAATTTCTATAAACGCTTGTATTCGAGCTCTGGACCTATTTTCATTGAATCACATTCAGAAATTTTTTGTAATGATAATAACAATCTTATTAAAAAACCATCTAATGAAGAGATAGAATCATGTGAAGGACACCTAACTATGCAAGAATGTCTTTTTTCACTTACAAATATGAAAAATTTCAAATCACCAGGGATAGATGGTTTTACAGTAGAATTTTACAAATTTTTCTGGAATGATATCAAAATTTTGAATGAGAGCTTGGATGCAGGTAAATTTTCAACAAGCCAGCGACAGGGGCTTATTACATGCATCCCAAAGGAGGGAAAACCAAAACACCATTTAAAAAACTGGCAACCTATAACTCTCCTTGATGTTGACCAACAAATAGCTTCAGCAAGTGTTGCTAATAGAATTAAACCTGTTTTAAAAAAACATTATTATTGATACACAAAAAGGCAGATATATAGGTGAATGCACAAGATTAATATTTGATTTAATTGAAAAAATGGATGAGGAGGACATTCCAGGTCTCTTAGTTTTAATTGATTTCGAAAAGGCCTTTGATACTATTGAGTGGTCATTTTTAGAACATACATTAGATTTTTATGGTTTTGGACCTAGTTTTAAAAAATGGTTAAAATGTCTATATACTGATATAAGTAGTGCTGTATGTTATAATGGTCATGTCTCAGAATTCTTCTATCTAGAAAGGAGGGTGCGTCAAGGGGATCCTCTATCTCCATACTTATTCATACTCGTACTAGAATTGCCCAGTGCTGCCTTAAAAGATAATCCCCATATAAATGGTATACAAATTTGTGACTCGGAGTTTTTACTTAGTCAATATGTAGATGACTCTTCACTTGTTTTAGATGACAATCCAAAGTCACTTGACACCTGTCTCTATATTTTTGATAAATTTGCTGAATGTGCTAAGTTAAGAGTAAATCTGGATAAGACGGAAGCCATATGGGTTGGTTCAAGAAAAGGATGTAAGGAAAAGATTCTGCCAGAGAAAAATTATCTTGGAATTGGTCTGGTAAATTCAAATTATTAGGTAGCAGTTATTGTTTGTTGGAGGAAGACATATAGAGAACTTACATATCTCGGAAGAATTACTGTTAAAATTACGTGGCTCCATAAACTTCTTGATCCTCTTAATTTCTCTCAATGGAAAATTTTACTGTTGGGACAGATCCAAAAATGGGCTGGTGATAAGATATTATATTATAATAAGGAAGGATTAGATATCCTGGCCAGAAAATTAAATCCTTTCTGGAGGGATATCCATGTAAACTTTTCTAAACTTAAACAATATGTTAACTGTACAGGGGCTGTTGATATCCTGAGTCAACCAATATGGCTAAACAACAATTTAAAAATCAATGGAAATGTGTTTTTTTACCCTTCATGGTGTGAAAATAACATATTTTTCATTATTGATATTGTAGCAGAAGATAACAAATTTTACTCATGGGAAGAATTGAAAATTAAATTTCATCTTCAGAATAATTTCATGCAGTATAACAGTGTATTAACTGCTACCCCCAAGTACTTGGAAGAAAATAATTTTAGAGGGAGGAAAAATTGACGATGTTAAATGTAAATTTATACAAAAAATTAAGGGGGAATCTAAATTATGTAAATATTTTTATTCATAATACGTTGAGAATATCAAAGAAAATCCCATAAATATTCAGGAAAAATGGGAAAATGAATTACATTTAAAGGACCAAGAATGTTGGGATTATTTGTTTCAAATTCCCTTTTCAGTAACAAAAGATGCAAAGCTACAGGCTCTCCAGTTTAAATCATTACATAGATTTCTTCCAACAAATTCCTTTTGTACAAGTGCAATCTGAAAGAGACTGAGCTGTGCTCCTTTTGTTTTGAAACAAAGGAAACACTAACTCATATCTTTTGGGAATGCAATGTAGTTAAAAACTTATGGATGTCTGTGGAGAATTTAATGAAAACTGTAGGGATTGATTTTTCTGCAAATGCGCAGACTGTCATTTCAGGATTTCAAGATGAAAATCCTCAAAATGCCATGTTAAACAATATTTGTCTTATATTAAGATATTATATTTATATGTGCAGATGCAAGGGTAAGAATCTGTCTTTTCGAGGGGGTCTTGAATTTTTAAATTTTCTGTTGTTATTGAAAAATTATCTACATACTATTTGACCCCTACATAAAGAGTTTTCGTAAAGAAAAAATGGGAATTTTTGGAAGCCGTACTCAGTGGTTAATACGTCATTCTAATATGGGAACAATCGAAACCATGACGATTTCCATATGAAAATCTCCAATAACATAATGAGCGACTTCACAACAGTCTTTACGCTGAATTTAACGACGTCACAATGTGTTTTGTGCACAAAAACGTCAGTAATTCTGAAGTAATGGCTTTCGTTACCGTGTACACTATAGGTCCGTTCAGATCATGAAATGTCATATTAGAATCGAAATAATTCATGTTCGCCGGTGGTTTGTAGTCGATTTACATATGGCTGTCCATTATTTTCGTTTATTACATACTTAGTAGAAATAAAAGCGTTTTTGTATGACCAATATGACCGGAAGTAAACTGTCCATATTTTCACAACCCGGGAAAATAATAGGTTATTTTATGCATCTCGTGCATCTCAGACAAAATAAACGACTTTCGGTCCATATTGGCCTGGGCAAATAAACGACTTCCGGTCCATATCGGCCTGGTATTTCTAAACGTCGGAAGTACGTAATAAAAAGTTTAATACATGTGCATTTCCATATTGACCTGATTATCATCCCTTGACCCACATTGTCCCTCGACTTCGTCTCGGGCCAATATGGGTGTCTCGGGATGATAACCAGGCCAATATGGAAATGCCCATGTATTTATCTGTATTTATTTTACCCCTCGCTCCGCTACGCTACGCTCTGGGTAAAATATTAACGAAAATAATGGCCACCCATATGTAAATCTCCAACAAACCACCGGCACCCATGAATTATTTCTTAATTATTATTAATATTATATATTTATTTTATCTTTCTTTTTTAAAAAAAAGTTTATTAAATCAATATCAATTGTCGCTATTCCTTATATAACTTTTTATTTGGGGTTTTGTATATGTGTTGTCCATGTAATTATCTGTGAGTTGTCTTTGTATGTGCATTTATTGTTCTGAAAAAATAAAACAATTACAAAAAAAGTTTGAATAGACCAATGGGAGCATTTCCCTCCGGTTTGA
>MJUU01049672.1:3355-20510 GCA_002080025.1 Modiolus philippinarum
CGGTAGAACAAGTGGTGGTCGAGGGATGTAGACTAGAAGATCTTTATTTCACACGACAGTCTGACTGACGAATGCAATGTTAAATGACTAATAAGAAAAAGGCAAACTAGCATATGTGCATAAGAGAAGAAAATGATCACCAGTTACAGCTTATCCTAACATGATTAGTAATATTCCAACTAGTACCAATTATGCAGACTTTCTCATTAGTCATAGCTCTCTCCGTGACCGCATTATTACTCAAGGCTTCAAAAAATGCGTCATATGATATATTTAAAATGTTTTTCAATAGATATCAGTTCCTTATGGAAAACGTTGTTGTTTCGGGCCGAACTGTGATTCAATAGTAATTTTTTTTATATTATTTGGATAAAAATTTCTTTTAACTGTCTACGACCTTTCCATAACAATTGCTGTTGAGTTGCTGTAGATTTCATGTCAAAATGTTTTAATAGTTTTGCCCTAAAATTCATTTAGCTATTTAACTTGTTTCTCCATACCCATAAGTGAGCTGGTAAAATGAAAGGAAAAATGTTTTGCAGAGCAATTGCAATTACATGATGTCGAAATAAAACAAATTTTGCTAGAATTTTTAGCAAGCAATGCATAATGCTTTTCACAAAATAAAATTGTATGGCAGGCCACAATTTTAAAGTAAAATCACACAAATATATTAATAAAAAAAATCATCTAAAAATGAAAAAAAGGGAGACAGAAGGTTTATTGCCCAACGTGTCGGCCGTATGGGCTTCGACTAGGGAGCTAGTGGGCTGAAATACGAACAAGAATGTTGAAATGAAGACAGAAGGCAAACCTAATGGCGTGTCGCAGATATTACATGTAAAAATCTAATTGGGCAATAAACCTCTTCCTCCCTTTTGTCATTTTCAGATGTTTTTCAAATGTATATTTTTGTGTATTTTATTTTTTAATTGAGCCTACTATGCAATTTTTATTTTGATCTATTGTTAATTTGTAGCCATTGTACAACATATATTATTACATTATCCTTTTGGATTGATTGTAAAAAAGTGCCGAACATTTTGCCTTGTTTGCTGAACTTCTTTAGATTATTTAGCTTATATTATCGTGATGTTAAAGATTTAGGAATACCAAGGGGATAGAGAAAAGAATTAAAAACCGGGAGTAAGCAAAAAATCCATAAAATTAGGTAGTAAAGAAAAAATATAGAAGAGAACGGCACGAAAAAAAAAACATCTACTTGCAAGCTGCAATCGAGGTAGTAATGTATGCTTGGAAGGATCAGAATGACCACGTGGCGCCGGTCACACTGTCAATGGAAAGTCTGGTCCTTGTGAATTAGAGAAAATACGACGAACCTTCAAATTATAAGTTATGTAGTGACAGGTTCAGCAGTTGTAAAACATATAACCTTGCCTTTTTTGTTTTAAATACCGTGAATGCTGTCTGATGACAAATGTATACAATAGCGAATGAGCTTTGAAATGAAGATGCGAATTGCTCAAAACGACAAGTTCACCGTTTGAAAGTTAAAGATAAAGGAACAGATCAGCTAAAAGTTGAGCACGATTAGACACCATACGTACCTCTATCGTCTGCTAGAATATGTGCCCTCAAAATTCAACAAATATGATGTCAATAAAAAAAATCCCGAATTGCGATGACATCCTCCACTGTACACTTTTTGTTGGGAACAGTCTAATGTTACTTATCTTAATATATCTTAATTATCTTAGGCTATAAAGTCAATGTTATTTGAAAACTTTCTAAAGGCACATGTTTTCGCAGGAAACTTATTTATTATTTTTCCAGGCATTTTGCAGTTTATTTCAAATAATCCTCACTAGTAACAGTAGTGATAATTTTATTGTATACAGAGAAATTGAAAATTGAACTAGTCAGGCAACAATAATGTAATAATTTGAGTCTGTATTCGTTTTTAAAAATTGAAATAATTGAATGAAATTTTTCATGACATATATACATGTATATACTACCTGATTGTAACCCAATATACTTCTTATGATATAATAAGTACAGATAAATTCCATGTCATGCGTCCATTTTGTTTTCATTTACCGATTTTCGGAAGAATTTAAAAAAAAAACAACTTAAATACAACAAAATGGCGTATAACAAGCAAAGAGTGAGTCATGATTTCACCATAAGTACAATTACGATTCATTGATGATATTGATAGATTCTGCTCTGCAGCGTCTCTAAATAAACATAAGCAATCATTCAGGCTTACCTTTTTGTATAAACTTTTGTCCAACGTAAGCATACAATGACTTTTTTAGCAGCAAACTTGAACCTTTTTCGTCTTAAGTGTAAGGAATAATAGTCCAGTGATTTCTTCTTAGATTTTGTTATTTGTAATAATTTTGCTTTTATTTCCAGATATGTATTACTTTTGGTTAATTCCGTTTCATTTCGAGGTGATTGTTCTGGTTGGGTTGATGAATGTTCGCTCTCCTCTTCCAGTGTATCGAGTGGGTTGTAATAACTGTCCATCCATGGTGTAAAGTTGTCTGTTGTTTGTTTCTTGTTCTTAGTCTTGTTCCGTATGATATTCTTTATATAAGAACTGTTCGGAAACGGTTTAGATTGGTCCTTGGAACCAACATCACTTTTGTTACTCATTATCAAAGTTGCCATCATACACTATTTTCAAGTGATTAGCTGGATAATATTTTAAGTTGACGTTTTAGTTAATACATCTGTTGTGTTTTAGTTCCGGAGGTATGGAAACCTTATATATGTTCTGAACTGATAAAGATCCTAATTAAAGCGATAGTATGAGTGTGGTTTATCACGATATTTTAACTTTGTCGTTGTTTCGTTTTCTATTCGCTTTCGTTATAAAGACTTGTAATTAAGACAATCGTAAAAACTAAATTACTGTAATTAAATCGCAAAATGAGGTAACAACAGGGATTCAATGAAAATCGCAGATCCTACTCACAAATCTCTCAGCATTAATTTCCACTTGAAAGGTGTAAAACTATTTTATATTCACTACAATGTTTGTATACGCTAAATATTGTCTTAAAATTATTTTAATTAAAATTCATATTTATTAACCCATTGAACGAACATATTGAAAGCTATTTTAAAGGGTCAATTTTCTAGTGAAGTAGAGGCATTCTTCCAGTCATTCATTTTTGGTGTCAGGTGACAAGGTCTTATTTTAAAATTATTTCAGTGTCAAGTTGACTTATATTCTTATTATAAATAATTGTTTTTAAAAAATTGGTTCATTTTTTCACTCAAGTTACATTTTCGATAAATCATGCAAGGATAATATAACGTGTAGGAAATTGACAATTAAACGACTTACACGTTTGAAACTGATATTTAGGAAGTGTGATTTAGTTGAAAAAATATTTTGCAACTATAACTGCAATTTTACAAAAAAAAACAGACAAAAAACAAAAAAGAAACACAAAAAACACACAAAAAAAAACGATAATTAACTACGAGGATTAAGGATTTTATAAATAAAACTGGTTGTTTGAGAAATAATTGTTAAAAAATTATAAAAAAGTTTGATATATTGTTACTAGTTTATAATATTTATTATACAGAAAGCGTAAAAAACTACATTAAAACACGCAGAATGCACTCTGCCAGTATGCAGTAGCATGATCAAATGGATTTTCTTTCTTCTAAAATTTTATCTCTGTTCAGAGACTCATATGCAATTCAACGGCAAACGAATATAGAAAAGTTGTACATATCATAAATATACAAAAACACGGCATTTCTGATGCAACATGAAAAGACAAAATGACACTGCCAATTTTCATTCAAAGCTCATTTCTACTGAATAAACTGAACCGACTGAAACAAAACTTTGTCACAATGGTGCAAAACAAACAAAATTAAACAAGAACGCCACAAAATTGTAAATAATGACAACATAAACTTGATCCATTTTTAATTTCCATACTTTGAAAACTGTTTTTGTCAATGGCTTAGCAATTGATGGATTTCGTTTAGTTTTATTCATTTTAAACATTTTTTGAAATTATGGATTTCCTTTGTTTGGGTTCTAGTGCTGCCGATGAGGAATTAATTTCCGAAATGGCCATACAGCTCATTAAAATTATTGCAGTTGGGGTTAACAAATGTGTTATGGTCTCATGTTCATTTACTCCATATCCTTTCGTAAAATATTTTTAGTTTTAATATTTTGAAAACTGTTTCAGTCAATGGCTTAGCAATTGATGCATTTTTAGTTTTAATATTTTGAAAACTGTTTCTGTCAATGGCTTAGCAATTGATGCATTTTTAGTTTTAATATTTTGAAAACTGTTTCTGTCAATGGCTTAGCAATTGGTGCATTTTTAGTTTTAATATTTTGAAAACTGTTTTTGTTTTGGGGTTGACAGTTCGGTTCTCACTTACTTTGTCAATGGCTTAGCGATTTAACTCTTTCCCTGAAAAATTTTCATTTACCTAATACAAAATCAGTTTTAACCAGACAACAGAATTTTTTTTTCAAAATAATTTAAATCGTTCATGGTTGTTCTTCCAAATTTTATGGTTGTATATAAAATGAATCCTTTACCGATACTCGTTTAACAGGTCGCAATCAAATTTATAATTAGATAATAGATACACTTTTTAAAACAACTTTATTATAATTATTTGGCACAATACAACATTCAGTCTTCTATAATGTCCTTTACAGGTCTTTTGGGTTTGATTGTTTGTATGGTCTTTGACATGATGTCTGATCTATAGGCTTCCCAGTCCACTGTATTCTGTAGACGTGTTTGCATCTCTTCTTCTGATGGGTATGGACATAACTATTAAACATAAAAATGTTAATCTATATCTTTGTTTACTGTATTACAAAAAGACAAGAAAACCTGTAATTGTAAAAAGAATACTGTAAACCAACTTAAATACTTTATTTCGAGTTTTGTCTCTTCTGGTTAAGTTCACTTTGAATAATTTTTGCGATTTTCTTTTCTTGTTACTATATTTTTTTAAGGATAAAAGATATTCTCCACTATTCATTTTCGATATTTTCACTTGCCAAAAATAGTTGGTTTACAGTAGAACAATACTTAGTATAACTCTTTATTATAATACAATGAGCCAAAATACCAAACATACAGTAGTTTATGATGCAATCATTTCCACAATTTATTTTATGTTTATCAAGAATCAGTTAATCTTCATACATACATACAAAGAGATATCAAGAACAGAAAAAAAATCTATAAGGATGAAATAGTGATGTCAATATCGGTAGAGGTGAGTTCAGCGCTTTAACCATTGTATAAATTATTACATATTCATAAAGAATTTTTTGTTTGCTTGTTTTAATTGATTTCACTCCTGCTTTTCCCGATGCACTTTCAGGTAGTTCGTTTGAAACCTGGTATTTCACGCATGTTCAAAAATTGTTTTTGTCCGTGAATCATGACGTCACAGAACAAAACCTGATAGTGCAGTGGTGACACCAGACAGTACAAAATGTGGAAGGTGCATTCCATTATTAAAAGCTGTAGAATGTAGGAGTTGCTCTGTATATTACATGATTATGTTTTGTATAAAATATTTATACATCTTTCGACTTTGGCTTCTCATTTGTTTTGCTTTATCTGCAAAGAACAGACAGAAATTGTAGTAGTGACCATCAGAAATATTTATCTTTACCTCGGAATGTAGTTATTTATTAGAGCTTAACTGTAAGTTTTCAATGCAAACGAATCTTAATCTAATGACAATGAGACACTGAAGTACATATCAGTTCAAAGTCCAGTATTTTAAGAAGTTTGGTTATCAAAAGGTTCTAAATTTTACTTCACTAGGAGAGTCCTCCTCGTGCTCAACTCTGTCCTACATTAAGTATAGTATGCTTACCTCTTGCCGAAGTCTATTTTTCAGTTTCTCTGGGGCATTGTTAATATAAAAATTCTTGTCTATTAATATACAGTCTGCTCCATTACTTATCACACAAAAGTTGGGTTGTGGGTCCAGAATCAGGTCTACCAAACCCTACAATAAAAATATGTGCTTTTCAGTGGAAATGAATCGGTTTTCAGAGACTCCGTCAACTGAGAAATCGGGTTCGTCCCCATGTGATTGATAGAGGAATGCTGTGTCTATGCAGTTGTCATAATACAGAAAGCCTTGACTCGAGGAATTGAAAATAAATTGTTTGGAAAGACACAGCTTTTCATCCAGTATAAAGATCACTTCTATATGCTTCGAAAAGGAGCGACATTTTGATTCCGTTTAAAAGACTTAATTTTCGGAATTTACATAAATTAAAAATTTTTTGGTTGATTAAATTGATCTCATCATAATATAGCCGGTACATTGCTCTCTGGACATGAAACACTAACTAATCAATCAATCATTCTAACTATAATTGTAGCAAAACTTTTGTTTCAATGTTAAATGACAATAAAGGCATGGGCATAATTCTCATTGCAACCGTATAATAAAAACACCTTTTCAATGAGTAAGTAAAATTTTGTAAATCAACAGATTCTTTTGCAAAATTTGTTATCTTTTTCCTTCAAATTTGAAGAAATATAAACTTAAAATGTATGCTTTCTACATACTTTAAAAGCACAAATATTCGTGGGGGGGGGGTTAAATATCGTTTCTTTCGTGGGAAAGAGTTTTCTATGAAATTAAGTCCCAACGAATTTAATATCTAGAATATTAAATTACTATTGATGATATGAAAACAACCAATATTTGTCCCAACGAAATAGTTTAAAAGGTTACATCTATGAAATTTTCCCCTTGAAAATAAATGATTATACAGTATTTCAGTTATGGTGTACTTTTACTTGAGAGAATAATATGGATATACTATCATATTGTCAAGTTTTTGCATTTCATAATTTTTTTGTAATTTCCAAATGTTATTCTGACCAGCTGTTACTACATCTCACTATTTTATAATGCCAAGTGATCTTACTTTTGACTCGATTAGTGCCCTTTCGTTGTTCAAGTGTTGTGATGGTGTTCTATTAGTCTTTTTGTCGGGTAACGGATGGCAGCGATTGTAAGAACACTTTGCCAGTCAATTTTACTGTTTGTTGACGATCTCGCATCTATGGTCTCAAAAGCAATGGATGTAGCGTTTGTCCGACATTTAGCAATGACTTCCACTCAAACCGGTTTGAGGGCCGTCTTGAACGTAAGTATGATAATTTGAGCAAAGTCTGTTGTTGAAGACCTCATGATGACTCGAAGATGAAGAAGAACAAAAAAGAGTTGTTACATTGCTTGGTTCTACCATGCATTTATAGGGACTTTGTCTCGTGTCCATTTACTCCATAGCCTTTCATTGTTTATTAGCATCATATTACACTAGTAGATAATCAAAAGTCTCTGTAACAGTAGTTGTATCAAAATAAAGATAGGACATTCAATCATATTTATTAACTCTCATATTTAAAAAAATCATAAAAGGCATTTAAATGCAAATTATCTATGGTATGAAATAAGTGAATAAAAAGGTTACTCTCTATTGATGTGTTTTGTTTGAAATTTGACCCGAGCTGAAGAAAAATCTTACAAAAGTTTGTCCTTTAGTCAGGGTCTGTATAATTACAAATTCTGGTTTTAAATCTGCCTCTGTTATATTATCAGGGTCCTGAAAATAAATATTAAACGTAATAAAAGGGATATCAAAAAACATATACAATGGCCGAAAATTAAAATTACATGCAACAATATTCAAAGGGACTACACAGGGAAAAAACTAATAAGACAAAAGACTGAGAGTCATTATCTGTATAACAACGAATTTTGGTTCGAAACCTGGCTCTGCTACATAATCAGGGACCTGACAATACTTGTTAGACTGAACTTTCACATTACATATTTTTCTCTATCATTGTGTTGTAGCTGAATTGGTATGTTGATTCTAAATTTTCCTCTGTCTACCATTTTGTTTCATTATTTGTTTGCTGATGTATTCAGATAAAAATATAAACAAGTTTGTACAGACACTTGTTGGTTGATCCTGTGGAGTCTATCACTGTAAGGAGGAATGAATCGGTTACCAAAAGCTATATCTAATGCTAATACATTGTATATGTATTAAGTTGTTCAATGTATTGTTATTTCATTTGAAAGTCCATTTCTTTAGAATATATGATCTACATGCATCAAACTACAGTAACGTTACATTCTGTATCATGTTACTACTTGTAGTTAGTCTTCGATTTTTGTCTCGCCCGCGACGAAAGGCGAGGAAAGCGAGACATATGCGTACAAAGTATGGCGGCGGCGGCGTAAACTTTCATGTTAAGTTTTTGTGATTAGGTCATTTTCTCAGTAACTATAAGTGGTAGGTCAATGATATTTGGTATATAGATTGATCTTAAGTAGTACATGACAGTCTGCTATATGGCTTTTGTTTGTGACCTCAATTTCACGGTCCAATGAACATGTTAAGTTTCTGTGCTTAGTTTAGTTTCTCAGTAACTATAAGAGGTAGGTAAATTATATTTGGTATGTAGGTTGGTCTTGGGTAGTACATGACAGTCTGTCATGTAGCTTTTGACCTTGACCCCAATTTCACGGTCTAGTGAGCATGTTAAGTTTTTGTAATTAGGTAATTTTCTCAGTAACTATAAGTGGTAGGTCAATGATATTTGGTTTATAGGTTGGTCTTGAGTAGTACATGACAGTCTGCTACATGGCTTATGTCTATGACCTCAATTTCGCGGTCCAGTGAACATGATAAGTGTTTGTGCTTAGTTTAGTTTTCAGTAACTTTTAGTGGTAGGTCAGTGATATATAGCTTGTAAAGTTGCTCTTAGGAAGTACATGACAGTTTGCTATATGGCTTTTGTCTGTGACCTAAATTTCATGGTCCAGGGAACATGTTAAGTTTTTGTGCCTAGATTAGTTTCTCAGTAACTATCAGTGATAGGTCAATGATATTTAGTATGAAGGTTGGTCTTAGGTTGTTATATGGTTTTTGTCCTTGACCTCAATTTTTCGGTCCAGTGAGCATGTCAAGTTTTTGTGAGTAGGTTATTTTCTCAGTAACTATAAGTGGTAGGTAAATGATATTTGGTATATAGGTCTTAGGTAGTACATGACAATCTGCTATATGGCTTTTGTCTGTAACCTCAATTTCACTGTCCAGTGATCATGTTAAGTTTCCTAATATCTATTAATGTAAGGTCAATAATATTTGGTATGTGGGTTGTCTTAGATGGAACATGACAGCTTGCTGTTTGGTTTTAGTTTGTTTTTCAGTATCTATCAGTGGTAGTTCACTGATATTTGTCATTTTAGTTTTGGGTGATTCATGACAGTGTGCTTATTGCTTTTGTCACCTACCCTAATTTCACAGTCTAGCGAACATGTTAAGTTTTCTGATCTAGTCAATTTAGTTTTCACATCAATTTTGTGATCAAGTAGGGACGGGCGAGACATCAATTTGGGTTCTTTTACAGGTAATTTCTGTGACAAGCCATTAGATCTGCCTCCTCTCGTTATTTCCATTTTCTTCTCCGTATTTCAGCCCGGTAGTCCCCTAGTCAAAGGCCATACGGTCGAAACGTTGGGCAATCATCCCTTCTTTTCAATTTTTGTCATTTTTAGATGTCTTTTTAATTTGAACATTTTGTGTTTTTTTACTTTTTAATCGTGGCCAACTATACCATTTTTATTTTGTTTTATATAGAATACATCGGCAAACGAATATCGAAGCAAGAACTAGGAAAGGGAGAATTCCAAAATCACATATCCAAAATCAAGGCAATTCATACCCATTACGAGTCGAGACAGCATGACAAAGACAAGACAATTAAACAAACAAGAACAAGAACCCCATTAAACTAAAGAACAAACAGTGTGAACCCCTAAAAACTGAGACATCATAAGGTGCTCCGGAAGGGTAAGCATGATCCACGTGTGGCACTCGTCACACTGACAGTGAAAAGTGCGGTTTTATCACAGCCGGTTTTAGTCAGTCCGATAATAAATTCTGGATCTACCCAGAGAAATCTATTCTCATCTGTGAAATAGAATTAATGAAGAAAGGATAACATTGCAACGGTCTGTCAAATCGTTGTGACGACCATAAAACTTCTTTAGTGACAATTGCAACAGTGACTGAATATACCCTTGATGTATAAGTTTTTGAGACAGTTATTTCGCTCTGTTGACAAAATCGCTGTACAAACTACAGGCACGAAAAAAAAGAGAATGAGTTGTGAAATGTAGTCGCCATATGCCGGTGGTGTGGGAATATTACTGCTGAAAAACGGGAAGTTCACTATTTGAAACTCTTAATCATTACGCTTGTCGTAAAGATTTGTTTTCAGATGCCAAGAGTTGTCAATATAGAGATATAGGTCCATGTATGATGCTGATGATGGTGTATTAGTGTTCCCTTTAAGTTGAGGATTGCCTAATTGGAGAACATCATCTATATAACGAAAACATTGACATCGTGTATACTAGATATTAGCATTTCGAACAAAGTGGAATCAAATCTTAAGTTGATACAGTTTACTATATGTCGGATATTTTTTTCATTCTTAATGGAAGTTGGAACGATATCATTTTATTAATTGAATACACAGTAAAATTTTAGTGATCATGGTATTGAAGAAAATTACCAGAATTATTACCATTATCGAATAATGGTCCTGTCTAAAAATACACTACGTGCACTGCAAACAGGCCTCCGATACCTAAAACTTGAGATTATAGGACTGAGTAAGAATAAGCATTGTCTATAGGAGAAAAGCCTGTTCAGTAACAAACATTTAGTATACATACCACGTTTAATAAAAACATACATCTAACGATTCGTCACATCTCAATAATAACGATTTGATGTATAAACTGACGATTTTAAACGAGACTGAATGAGCGTAATAATAAAAAGAGTTATCAAGAACTGAAATCAAAAGGAAAAAAAAACAAAACAATAGGATCTGTAAGTCTCGTCATGTGACACCGAGATTTCACGATAAAATTGAAATTCGAAAACGTTTCCCGCCAGAACATGACGTTTTTGGATTATGACGTTCACTTTTTTGCTTGGTACGTCATATATTGTCGTGAAAAATGCAACTTCCGGGTAGAAACGTTGTTCCCGGAAGTATCAAAATTGAACGAGAAATACAGACCCTATACCACCGGAAAAATTGTCAGCTCGCAACGGTCCTTTCTTGGTACAGGCATTGCAAAAGAAATGATGGCTGGTACCCGTTTGATGGCGGGGCGAATCTGCCTATGTCCGGAATCATCTCAACAGCAATAGCTATTGAAAGGTCTTAGAGAGCGAAAAGAAATGTTCATGAATTTAACACAGACATAGTAGTTTTAAGATATTTGTAATCGTTAATTTGTGAAAACCTTGAATAGAAACTTCCGAAACAAACACAAATTTTGACACACTCCAGAACAATAAGATGGCACAAGTTATATGCCACTGCTCGTGGATCGGAGGTCACCAAGGGTATTGACCAGTCCAGTTAGACTAGTCTGACATGAAAATGTTACAGAGATTTACCTTTTTATCATAATTCTATCTCCTTAAAAATACTTAGGCTTCATCCCATGTATGACACTCGGTTGATGTCCTTGGTGCTGAATTTGGCCTCCTGTTTCGATATTTTTGGTAATGAGTACTTTTCTAACTTTGAGTTTGAGTACTTTTCTGACTATCTTTGGATTACGCCTTTCCATAGTGTTTGATTTTGATGCTGCTGGTGGGAGATTGCTTCTTGAAACATGTGTACAGCATAACAAAATTTACTGTGTATTTACTGTGTATAATGCAACTTGGGTATTTTTGTATTTATATACACTTTACAGCATTAATTTCACTACTTACCTTACGGTTAATACCAGTGTCGATATCATCTCTATATGTTAGTTTCTCTTCTTGAAATCCTAACATTTCCTTTTCAAGCTCAACTATGCTTTCTTTTCTTCTTGAATCTACAATTAGCAAGCACTTCAATAACGTGTCTATGTAATAATATATGACACCAAAATTAAGGTCCAGTACCACCATTTTGAATATCAAACAACATCTCATCACTTGTGCTGGAGTGGTAAAAAATGGGATATTTATTTTATTTATACATGTATATTTAACCACATCATTATCATTCAAATGATATTTTGATAATTGTAACGTTATGATCCATTCGAATTGAGAACATGCTTATTACTTGAAGGTGAAAATTTGTAAACAGAATAAGGAGTATATTCCACGTACAAAGCTCTGTGCCTAGCTGATTTACGGTCTACTTTTCGTTCTCTAGGGTAATTGATCTGTGAGCTCTTACATATATTTTCAATTTTCTTCTATTAAATGTTTGAATCTAATCGGCACTGAAGAGATATAAGTTATCGAAATTGACATCAGCGAACAAGGTTCTACCATAAATACCACAGGTTTTCACCATTTTGACATATTAATTTATTTATGTTTACATCCTGATATAATCAAAATGACACAAATCAGTAAATGCTATTTTATCACTACGACTGATAACACAGATCAGATCATATTACACATACCTTTATTCAATAAGAGCTTTCCTGTCCCAACTTCTTTCTTCTTTTGTTTAAAATAAAAAGAATAATCTACAGAACCTTCACTATCTTCTGAAAGACTTGGTAGATAAAATGTTTGTATACTCTGAAATGAACTACGTTTACGTTTATGTGTTTTGGCTTCATTGTGAATTTCTGGAAGACTAAAACTAGTACGATTGCTAGGTATATCATCGTCTTCACTCTGTTCATTTATCGAGTCTGTAGTGCGAGGCTGTATATCAATAGGGTGAGTAAAAAGTTTAAATTTTCCTGGATATTCCTCTAAAATATCATCATCTATATCAGTTCGTAGAGGTATGCGTAGTTCTGTGAAAGCTTGTCTCCTATTTATATCCTTCTGTTCAGCAACATCTCGCTTCTGTTTTTCAGACACAAATTCTGTTTTTTCTGTGAATCAAAACATGTTAACATGCAATATTTATTAAAATGAAAGGATATGAAGTAAGTCTCTGTAATCATCACTTTCCTTGTTCCTTCGGTATTCTACTGCCGTTGTCTCTACAAATACACGATAAAGCCAAACAATAGGACAATGCGGTTAATGGTGTACTTCTTTTACTTTATTTTTACACAATTGTTTTTGTATGTGAACAATATGGGCAGTGCATTCTATTACACTGTGCTGTAATATACCGGTAAACTATAAATAAAATTTAAATAAATCAACGATGTCTTGATCGTATGTTTTATTTTACCATATCTTATAACTATACTAAGATACATTAAATATTAAAAATTTCAGGCCAAGGTTAAATGCATATACATAAAAAATTTTTGAGTTATCTTTCTTTGATACAAAAAGCCGACAAACAAGTTCACCTTTACTTTTCCACTCAAAGGGAGACACTTTCTTCAGTTTCTTTAAAATGCTGACACTTCCCTGAAATTTACATTATATATATTAACATCAAGTGGACATACCGGTTACCTCTAAAATTAAGTTTTGAAACTCTAAATAAAAACAAGAAGGGTTCAAAATTGAAATCATATACACATTTTTGATGATTTAAGTACTTCATTTGGTACAGGGTATATTCGACTTTGTTATTTTGGAGTATTGTATTTTTTCAAAGTCTTTGTCGTAATTTACCTGTATTTATTCTGTCTTCTGTTGTTTTCTCCGTTTTAAATTTTATGTTTGAACATAAACAAATAGTGAAAATTGGTTCTCAATTTCAGCCTAAGCACAAAGCTATTATTTCTCGGTTACTTTTCTTGTTTATATAGTGTCACAAGATATTTGTCTAGGTGGAATGAATAATTGAGTTTGCTACAATATATTTTCCTTTTTTTATATTTCTTTTACTACCTTGGTAGTGGATTTGATGTCCTGTGTACTATATTTGATAATGAGTACTACTTCTTTTTGGATTATGGTTTCCATATTATTTGATTCTGCTGATTAGAAGTTACACCTTGAAACAAATGTACATCATAACGAAATTTACTGTTTATTATGCAACTTAAGTACTTTTGTATTTGGAAACTATTTGACCGATGCAACTGCTGGTTAACCAGAGGTCCCCGAGGGTAATCAACAACCTAATAATCAGACTTATCCGACATAAAAAAATTAACTTGTGGTTCCCAGATACAGTTTTAATAAAAATTCTAACTCATCCAAGATACCGAGGATTCATTCTTTGTATGGCACTTAGTGGATGTACTTGATATTGAATTTGGCCTCCTATTAAGATTTGTGGTAATAATCACTCCCTTTTGGGCTATATTTGAATTTTTGGCATATTATATTATTTGATTCTGACGTTGCTGATGAGAGGTTAATCTTTGAAATACGTTTACACCATAACGAAATTTACTGTATAATGTGCTATTTGGGTATTTTTTTATATTTTGAAATTATTGGGCCAATGCCACTACCGGTGACTCAGTGGTCCTCGATGGTATTCATCAGCACAATAGTCTTGTCCGACATGAAAAAATCATCTTGGATTTTATAAAAAAAAAAAATAACTGTTTTTATCAAAATAAATTCTACTCCTTAAATATTGGTCTTCGTTCCGTGTATAGCACGTGATGGATGTCCTTGGTACTGGATTTTGCCTCATATTTAGATATGTTTGGTAATGAGCACTTCTTTTATACTTATTCTGGATTATGGCTTTCCATTATTATAATTATAATGCTGTTGATGAGTTTTCTTGAAACACGTTTTAAGCATAATCGAATTTACTGTTTATCATTCAAAATGGGTATATTTTTATTCGATAAAAAGACTAAAATATACGTCATTCAATATATCCTGCATTATCCATCATAAGTTTAAAGTAGGCTTCAATTTGATCGGACAGTCTTCCGTGTTGTCAACCAACTAATGGTTAATATGATCCTTGATCCAATCCAAGGATAAAACAGATATTACTTCATTAAATCAAATATTTATCTCCAATGCTAATAAAACAATTCTTATCATATTAAAAAGAATATTTAAAATGTCATTTATACAAATGTATATCAGGATTACTTACCGACTTGACAACGATTATCCAATCAAAGTAATGTGTTTCCTTGGCAATCACATCGCCTCGTCTACAAATACAGGACTCGTGTTATTTATCATTTAAGAAGATCTTGTTCAAACCTAATGGGTATCTATCTCTTGCATAGCTTTGTCCTTAGCTGATTTTGGCTTTCCTTTTTAGATCCTATTGGTAATTGTTCTCTCTCAGCTTTTACACTTTCTGTTTATTGATTTCCAATTTTTTTTATTTGATCTACACTGAAGAGACGTAAGTTGCTGAAATGCACATATGCAGAAACTAACTTCACAACCTCGGCATTGTGTTATTTAATATATGAATAAATAAAACAAATGATAAAGAATGACTTAGCTTCCTTGCGAAAGACACATTAAATGTTCTAAGTACTGATGTGTAATACTACCGTTCAAGCCTTTTATTGACTTGATTTTTTTAATTTTGCCTAGTTCAACACTTTATCAGACAACAACGTACAATTGTACCTACTTGTAATAATGGAACATGGTTTTGTCTTCATTATGTTTTATAAGATCAAGTGGCCAACTTTGCAGAAATGATAAATGTCTGAAAATAAAAAGAACATAATAAATAGCTTGGAAAACAAGGAAAGGGGACAAGGACATACAATAAAACCACAATCACCATTTTGATAAGAATCTGCAATTACAATGTATAACACCAAGATATAAGGAATGTGTGAGTTGGCATTACGAATAATTTAGGTTTTATGATTATAGGGGTTGGTTAAAATAGCCATTGCAGAGAATTGACTAAAAGAATGATCACAAACTCGAAAAACGGAAAACGGTTTAAGTAGTATACGAATTCGGAAAACTGCGTAAACTGTACACGCCAACTCGGGTAAGCGACTGGGTTTTATTACAAGAAAAGGTGAAACAAAAGAAAGTAAGAAAGGTCTCACAATGTTGAGAAGATCAAACAGCATACATTAATCAGATAGGATATTTACTTTGGGAAGATCTAATTACTAGGGCTGATTGACTTCAGAAAAAGAAACTCGCTGCACACTGTAACTTTAATATTAGAGTTGTTATCTTCATTAAGAAGACTAATAGTAAGTGTTTTTATGAACAAAATGTTTTTAAAGTTGAGATGGTAATTGAAATTAATCATTAGGATGTTTATGTGTATTCGAATCCAATAGTTTACGACAAATAAATTCATGTCGGAAAAGAAGTCTTATGTTATGTAGGGTTATTTTTAAGTCCTAAACTTTGAACAAACGAAGTACATGCCTCACCATGGAGCCAGAAAGATAAGTATCAGCGAATGTTTTAGAACCCATAACCCTGTAATGCTTTAAATGACAAAGTCCTAATATATATCCCCTTTATAGGGTTTTAAGAAGAATATTTATGTGCGAGTCTGTAGATTAAGGACACGTAAAAGCAAAATTTCACGTCCACGAAAATATCACATGTGCATATGAAAATTGTCTCAGTAGTCAACATTGTCAATTGATTTAAAGTTCTCCTAAGTTCTTGTTACATTATCGTGTATATTCAACTAGATTTCTCCATGTCTTATGTATTATATTGAGCAGATACATTAAATTAGTGCAAAACTAACATATCTGGGTTTGAAACAGAATCAAAATAATATATTGCATCAACAAAAAAAGATTTTCTGATAGCCAATCTTGCAAATATACATGAAATTTTGTCTCATTTGCATTTACTCCATATCCCTTCATTGTTAATGTATTTGTGTTCCATTAATTGTCCGCAACAAGACCATATGCTTTCAAACAATGAACGGCAGGACATAATTGGTGATTGAAAGATATGTAAAAATTATAGAACTGAGTGTTTTCTCGAAACAGGGACGACTACTCCTCTTCATATGCCTGTCGTATGATTATGTCTGCTCTGATATGATCTTGTGTCATCTCTGATTAGGGACCGACCATTTAACTTGAAGGGGGGGGGCTATGGTTTTTTTCTAAAAAAATATTTTGGATCTGATTTTATGTGAAAAAAATATTTTGGCTGCCAAAATGATGAAAAAAAATTTTCTGAATGAGGCTTTCGGCCCAAAAAAATAATGTTAATTTTGAAAAAAAATATTTT
>MJUU01049672.1:25527-45696 GCA_002080025.1 Modiolus philippinarum
TGCAAAAAACTTTTAGTAATATTGAACACTTCTTCATATTAAATTAATTACCTCCCTTAGTTTTATTACCTCCCTTTTTTTAATTCTGACTTTTCATTCTATCTAATTTTTAAGTTATTGACACCCAAAAAACGTGTGTTGGTGAAAATAATTAGAACTATAAAATGAATTTACATGTTCTAGCAGTATAAAAACTACTTTTGTATGAACAATAAAATTTTGTTTAGCTATTTTTGTTATCAAATAATACCGAACATGTGATTTTAGGCTTTATTGAAATGTTTAATTTTTGTTACATTTTTAGAAGTTGTGACCTTGACCTTTGTGGCACAGACCTCAAAATTGATAGGGTTCCTCCTCTAATCATAACTCATATCTATGCCAAGTTTCATTAGGATGTGTAATATGGTTCTGGAGATATTGTGTGGAAACGAATAAGTCAATTTTTTGTTCTATTTTTAGAATTTGTGACCTTGACCTTTGTCACACAAACCTCAAAATCGATAGGGATCTTCCTCTAATCATAACTCATGTCTGTGCGAAGTTTCATTTAGATATGACATGTGGTTCTCAAGATATCGTGCGGAAACCAAAAGTTGACGCCAGGACGCCCGGACGCCCGGACGCCCAGACGCCCGGACGCCCGGACACCATTCATCAAATTATTAGCCGAGTTCGACTTCGTCGCAACTCGGCTAAAAATCCAAAATTATCAACCACATCAAGTTTTCAGTGTTAAAAATAAAGTGAATAAAAATCCATGAAATTACTTAATGCCGCTATCCTTCGAATTATCCCCTTTAAAAATAATAAAACGGAAATAGGGCTTTTGCAAAAAATCATATTTATTTATATATTTTTTTTCAATATTTTAAAATACAATAAGGAATTCATCCTATTTAATAAAGAATGATATCTTAATGAGAAATCAAACATTTATTTGTTGAAATGATATTTAAAAATGGAATAAAAGGGATGATAGGAAACAAAGCTTTTTTATTCATAAAATACAAATAGAACATTTGATTTATTCATTTTGCATAAATACAAAACATTGTTACCCCAAAACCCCAAGTTAAGGTAGATCGACACTAATACACGGCGCATTCGATCGACGCCTTTGCGAAACACGAGTCGGATGCGGAATTGACTTGATTTTCACGCTGGAATACTAGGATACTTTTATTGGCCTTTTCATTGTAACGTCATATTAGACTGACATACACTTTCCCGCGAATAAGCTCCCCTTTTCCGTAAATATTGTCTAATTCGTAAACTATATAAGATATCTCCTTCCATCAAAAAGTGACATATAGTTTTTTTCAGCTCAATAAATAGCTGAAGTATATGTCTCTGAAATTTAAAAAAAAATGAAAAAAAAATCGATCTGATATTTATTTCATATGAAAGCTAAATAATAAGCATGCTCTCATAGTTCCCTTATATTCTTTATAAATATTGCTGAAAAATACTGAGTTTTGTCTGATTTTCAAAGCCTGATAACAAGAAAAGATGATCGGTGACATATTACTTTTATTCTATTTTTTCAACAAATGGATTAAGACCAACAAAATATCTCCAAATAAATTCTGTCTGATATTTTATTAGGCCCGATCTACCTTAGCAGGTAAGCGGTTAATCTTATATCGGCTTTTAATTTGTATTTGAAAGAAATAATTTTCTCTCTTTTCAGTTTTTAGTTTTTCTGAAATTTAGTTTGTAGTTAATGTAGAAACAGACAGGAGTAAAAGCAAACAACAAATAGAAAAAAGAAGGGAAACGGGGAATGTGTCAAAGAGACAACGACCCAAAGGGGAGTAATAACAACTCAAAGCCACCATTACATCTTCAATGAACGGTGAGGAAACCCCACACCCAACGGCAGGTCGGAGTCGGCCCCTAAATAAAGAGTAATCAAGTTCAGCGAAATAAACTATAGACATAAAGTAAACTAACTAGAAAACAGACAAGACACACAAAGGCTTAATAAATTTCCTGACTCAGGACAGGCGCAAAAAATACTCCATCTCAAAACGCAGTCAACATATAGCTGTCTTACGCCAAGCTTCAGAACATGAAAATGATCCGGAGCAGGCTTTCTTTTGTGGTTTGTTTTTCAAATTGCCATGTTTTTCACATTTATTTAATAACGTTACTTGTTTTAATTGTAAGGCTACAAATAATGATTTTACAGGAAATTAATTTATAAAACCAATTTAGTTATAGATGGTACAACTGCCATCCAAAACCTGAAAATTTATAACTTTGATGTTCAGAAATAATTTCTAAATGATATACAACGACAGTGCACGCATTCGAACTCGTAACAAATAATGATTAAAAACTCGTGCATCGCATTGTCAAACGGCTCTTTTCTTACTACACTAACAATATATTTCAGTATTTTCTTTTAAATATTTATTATCTTTGTTTTAATATTAATTGATTTTTTTATTAATATACACAATGGTAAAATAGTAAGACCCTTGATGTGTTTTTATGGGGAACTTTTACATTCTAATACTAGTAATTCACGGCCGATTCTGACATTACTTTCGTTCCTAGGTTGTTTGGTAAATGAGCTTAACATCTTTAACATTTTTACTGCCAATCTTACCTTTCATAGACCCCAATTTCAGCGATTTTTTGCTGCATTCTAGCAGGATACTCTGCTATAGCCTTTATATTCCTCAATGCAATCTGTGCCTGTGTAAAGGTAGAAACGACAGATACATTTATATCTTTTCTGCTAAAATATTTTATGTCAGTTTTTATGTCATTATTCAGCATTGTGATCGCAAAATCTGTCATTAAATGATTTCATAATGGTACCAAATAATTAAACACAGAAGTTACTGTAAATTTAGTTTCTGCATATGGCAATTTTGGCAACTCATGTCTTTTTAGTGCAGATAAAACCAAAGCATTTGGAGACTATAAACCTAAAGATTTTATTTAACTGATAGAGACCAGAAGTAATGATTACTGTGCTGGTTAATACCCTCGGGGACTAACAGTCCATCAGCAGAGGCATCGACACTCTGGTTATTAATAAGTAAATATTGAAGTTACTGTAAATATGGCTATTTCAACAGTTTATGTCTCTTCAGTGCAGATAAACCAAAACATTTGGAAGACCATAAATCTAGAGATCTTGATAAACTGATAGAGAACAAGAACCAACAAAAACTCAATACTATCTAAATCGAAAGCAATCGGCTAACGACAGAGCTTAGCACGAGGGCGATACTCCTCAGTTTTATACAAAAGTTGAAAAATTTAGATATTGCTGTTTCCCAAATCGGTTTCGGGCCAGTACCCAAGTAATGACTACTTGGCTGGCGAATACCCTCGGGGACTAATAGTTCATCAGTAGAGGCATCGACGCTGTGGTCACTTAAAACTAAATACTGAAGTTCATGTAAATTTAATTTCTGCATATGGCCATTTTGACAACTTTTGTGTCTTCAGTGCAGATAAAAGCCAAAACATTCGGAAAACCATTAACCTAACGATCTTAATAAACTGATACAGAACAAAAACCCTATAATGGAAACCAAAATTTAATTACTTACAGACCTTTGTGCAAAAGAGATACTCCTTAAATTTATACAAAATTTCTAAAATTTTGATATTGCTATTTTTCCAAATGAAATCGGTTATGGACCAGTGCCAAAGTACCAGTTACTAAGCTGTTGAATACCAACAGGGACTAACAGTCAACCAGTAATGGGGATCGACAAAGTTGTAACAAATAACTAAATACAGAAGTTACTGTAAATTTAATTTCTCTTCAGTTCAGATAAAAAAAAACATTTAGGTCCTCCAGATTATTTGTCCCTACCAGCTTTTCATGCTTTCGTTTTTGGTCTTCAAAGTGATTTTTATCCGCTTTGAGGAAACATAAGTTGTCGAAATGGCCATCTGCAAAACTCGGATTAATTTATTTATTTTTTTTGTCTTGAAACTTCGATAAAGATGGCTCAGAATCGTATAAAAAAAACCTCTGTCATTAATTGGTTTTGTAGGTTTGGTAATATGTCATAGAGCTAACAGACATATGGGTAGTGTATTTTGAGTATATTTCACGTCCTTAAGGCAGAAATAAACATAGATATTTCTATTAAAATAAAACAGGAAACTCACTGAGTATATTTCATGTTTAGATCTTTTATGACTTTCTTTGCTAAGTATTCGTTTTGTTTCCTCTGACAATCGGAGCTGAAAATATAAAACATATTATAATTTATTTCATTACATTTAACATTTTAAACGATCTAACATAACGTCGCCTTGTCTAAACTATTGGACTTATTCATTTTCAGCTACTAATTTGTTTTTGGGGATAATGTTACTCACATGATAGTTGGTTCATGTAGGATGGGAGACGTTTTCCTGTCGATACTTCTGATCTTTGTCCTAAGCGAGTTTATGTGATGATGTTCATGTTTTTTTTCCGGAGTTGTATGTTACGAAGGATCAGTGAGAGCTGAGTATCGGTGTGTGAAGTTTATTCGTATTTTATTAATAAAGAGTCTTTTCAACTAATTTAGAATCTAAAAACATAATTAAAAAGTCTGAAAACTGATACTACGATTTTCAATTATTCAATTATCCTACATTTACAAAAATAAGTATCAATTACAATTTAAAGGAAATTTGTGATATGATATGTCGGTGTTATTTTCCTTTTCTTCATGTTGATTTACTGCCTTTTAACAGTCGAAGTAATAATGGTTAAATCAGTTAACCGGTTAAGTATAATGCTAAATGACAGAATTAACTCCAAAATTCCCTTTCAAAATTTGACGAAGTGTTAATGGTAAGAAAGGATTATTTTCTAGCTAAACACTATAAATACAATGCATTCGGCTTCTCGGTTTGTTGACAATGTCTCTCATTGTTTGGAATAATAGCAGTACAAAAATCGACGCAGTGGATAACTTAACATCTGGAAAGTTTACTTGTTGCAGGTTTTATGTCGAGTTAACATCCCCACACTTTTTAAAGAGAGCTTTGGAATAATGTCGTTGCCTCTGTCTGTCCATCTGTCACGCTCTTCTGTCCACCTGTCACGCTCTTCTGTCCATCTGTCACGCTCTGTCTGTCCATCTGTCACGCTCGTCTGTCCATCTGTCACGCTCTTCTGTCCATCTGTCACGCTCTTCTTCCGACTCAAACTCCTCCTACATTTTTTGATTTAAAAAATTTAATGTTGGTTTCAAATAATTGCGTATAGTCTAAAAATGCGCAATAATTGTCCGAATTTCGATATTGGTCTACATGGAAAAAAATAGGCCCAACGGGGTTGAATTTTACTTCTTCCATGGTACTCACACTCCTCAACACATTTTGGATTGAGGAATTTATTTTTGTCAAGGACTTACATTTTCTTTTAAATATTTTTCATACAATCACTTTTTTAGTAATCTGTTGATATTAGACATATGGCATAATTCTGAACACAAAGATTTCCAGTTTTGGTTAATTTCCCGAAAATCTCAAGGAAACCCTTTTTTACTCTTTTTACTTGAGGTAAGGGTGATTTATATTTAATATATTTGTAGCGCTTCAGGTTAAGGGGGTTCGCTACTCCATTTGAAAATTAATAGAATTTCAAATAAACATAGTTGGAAAATTAAAAAAGAACTAATTTAAGTGAAAAAAATTGATAGATTGATTTAAGTGATTGAAAATTTGGCGGGAAACTGAACTCCTCTGATTTTTCATTGGATTAAAATTAACCAAGTTTGACCATGAATAATTGTGACACAATAAATAGAATTCAATGAATTTTTTTAGAAAGCTCACAAAGATGTAATAAATGAAATTATGGAAAAAATAAGGGGATCAATGGGCAAAAAAATATAATGCTTTTAAATAGATAAAACCCGAGGATTCCGAAAATCTGACAGAAATTCCAAAACATGAGGAGCAAACCTCCTTAATTGTTTTTCGTCAATTAAAATTTAGTTTAATGATTGTCGTGTAGGACAAATTATAAGTACACTTCAATTTCAAAAGAGTTTTTTTTTAGGTGGTATTTATATTTTTTCAATATGTCAGGTATCCAGTTATCCTTCTTACTGGTATTTGAGGAGATCGTTTCCGCCTTCAATTACACGAGAGTTCATATCTCGAAAGTCCCGTATGGACTCACTGTCAGTGTGACGGGTGCAGTTTACAGAGCAGGACATACTTACCTTCCGAACATCTTGGTTTTAATGGAGTTCACACTGTGAGTGCCTTGGTTTTGTATGTTGTGTTTTTTCTGTGTTTTGTCGCTGTCTAATGTCATTGTTTTCTGTGTTCTCGTTTTAGCCATGTCTCTCGATTTTGATTCTTTGTAATTACCAATCCTTTGTTCCTCTGGTATTCTACTGCCGTTGTTCCAATAATTGGGTTGCATTTTTTTTTCCAATTTTGGTTTCCCGAATCTTTAAAACACGTGATATATTTTGGGTTTTTCTATTTATTTACCATAGATAGAAAATTTACCATAATAGTGAAATGAATCATTTACAATAACTGAATTGCAATTTTTATTCTAATTTTTCTTAATGTTCTGAAACTCAAAGAAAGAGTTTTTTTTATTTCTATCCAGAAACTATACTTTTTAAAAAATATTTAATTGAAATTCTCAATCATTGGATCACAAAAAAAATATGATTCCCATTCGGTAAATTCCTGAACCTCTCAACGACATGGTACTTGTGGACTTATGCTGCATTTCAACGACATGTTACTTGTGGACTTATGCCGCAGTCCTTTTGTAGATTGTGGCATGTAACTATATTGGGTGTTTCCTGTTATCTTTCTTAGCTATACGTAATAACTATACAGCTTGACTTTAAGTGAAAGAAATCAAGAGAAATCATTTCCAATAATTAGATTGCAAAAATCTACGACTTAGGCCTTAGGAGTTAATTTGCAAAGTTCGGGAATAGCTATCGTTTCTCATAGCCCATCTAATTACTTTGTTCAATGCATTGACTTACAGTACGTAGGATTTTAAATTAGGACGTCATATATTTTATTTCGGTGATGTAAAAAAATGCTGAAACCTGTGCGAAATAAAAAGTAATGGCAGACGAAAGCGTAAATACGTCTATTAGTGAAAGCTAAATGTATCATGGATTATGGTAAATATACGACCAATACCTGCATGTATCATTGGATTTACAAATTGGAATGTTATATTTTGCCCAGAAGCAGCATTGACATGCAAAAGTTTGAGCTTAAAATGTTTTCAAAAACAAACTATGGTCAAGTCAATATTTTGAATTCCTAAGGAATTCATAAAGCCAAAAGTAAGTACATGGCTAGAAGGCAAAATAACAAAAGCCACAAAACTGTTATGCAGTTTTTCGTTTAACAATTACAATCAGAACTTATTAACATATATAGCTTTCTACAATGTTTCACTGTTAATATAGGTACTTTGTAACATTGACACTTACTGATTTATTTGCTTTGAACTTTGATGGGTCAAACATTAACTCCACAGAATTACCGTAGTCATGGAAATGAAGACCTTTGATAAATGGAGATACTTCGTCGTCGTTTTCTCTGTTCCTATATTTAAATATAGACATTGATTGTATTTTTATAAATATATGAACTTTACTTTAACGTTAACAATGTTTAATCAAGAGGGAAAAAGGGACAGCTGTATTTATACAGATTGTATCTGAAATACCCATAGAACACCATGATCGATAATGACGTTATAATATCCACATTTCTCCTACTTGTTACATAATTTTCTATTAGTTTGAAGAAAAATTAAATGGACCACAAAAATGAATGTGTGATTTATGATTTTTTTCTTTATATTTGTGCATGTTTAACAAAAAAGTTTTCACCTGCTCATTTGATACGTTAAATTCTTTACAATATCAGACATCATTGTCGGCTTCTGTCAGATCTTTGTTGTTTGAAATAAGTCATTACCCAGAATCGGCAACTCTATCTGATACAGGGACATTGCTCTACATTTTATTCCACTATATTGTATTTTTTATTGATAAAAAAACTGAAGTTATTGTAAGTATAGTCTCTGCATATGGTCATTTCAACAACCTATGTCTCTTCAGTGCAGATCAAATCAAAACAATGTAAACCATGAACAAAATATTTATTGGGGCTGGTAGGGAACTAATAGCCAATATGATCTAAAGGGGAGGCAAAATCAGCGACAATACAGGCCTTTGCATGAAGGAGAAATTACTTTATATTGCAACGGTTTCGGGCCATCACTGTGAATTCCGTTGTAATACTACTACCAGAGGCATCGTCCCACTGGTAACTAAATACCGTAGGTTGTTATGGCATAATGAGATTGTTGTCGATGTGGTTATAAAAAAAAGCATAAGAAAAAGACAAAAAATACTTATAAAACTTAGTCATTATTCATTATTATATAGAAATACTGTAAAATTCAGCTGTTTGGCTTTGACAATGCCTAATTAAAAAAGATTTTACATGACACAACGACGTGAGAATAGAAAACAATTAGATATAGTATTTGACTTGGAAGTTTAGATTTGGAACAAATGACTGTTACTTTTGACCTAGCCATTTTATTCCAAACGGCAATTTAAAATTGGATGCATCAAACTGTTGAAATTTACCCTAGAATTGTTACAATTAATCAAATGAACATCAAAGGTTTTCCGTCAATCGTAGATGCATTTAGCATTTCCTGAATTGGGTATCTCGAACTGTATAAGATTTTTACCTGAGACTGTGTAGGTTCATCAGCCGAATACAATAAACTGTCATTTTTCCTGCAAGTCGGAACAAGCGTAATCGAGCCTGAAAATAAAATCATGAATTAGTGGTAAGTGCATGCATGTATATCGATATGATTTGAGGCTGTCGTCATACACGGCAAAATAGTAAGATTGGATCATTTCAAAATGTTTTGATCTGATCTGCACTGAAGAGACATAAGTTGTCGAAATGCGCATATGCAGAAACTAAATTTACGGTCACTTCGGTATTTTGTTATTTTTTAATGTTTTAATGATAATTTACTTCCTTAGTACTGATCTATAAGATTTATTTGGAACAGATAAAAATCAGATAGTTTGTAAATTACTTTTAATAACTTAATTTCGTCGATACTTTAACATTTTGAAGGACAACCGAAATTAAAACTTTCCGTAAGTCTTCGTCTTTCAAAAACATTTTGACATAATTTTTGATAATAAAACCACAATAACGTTATTCTGTTACGAATGTACGTATTCACTTCTCGTTATGAACCGACAACGTTTTAAACAAACACTTGAAAACGGATTAAAAAAGTGACAGAAATATGTGATTTCAATTAAAATTTGAAGAGCAATTAATTATAATATATCCTCATAAATATAAAGGTACAAATGACGAGCGGATCTAAAATCTTTTGTATAATACAGTTATAACTGATTAGAAAACACTTGAATATTTATCCAATGTCAATATATCATATAAAAAGTTGAACCAAGGTACATAGGGAAAAAAGTTACCCTAAGTAAAAATGAAATATGTTCAATGTGCATCTTTATATGTTACTACCAGTACATAGAAGTTTTGTCTTTTTAATTTTTTTTTCTGTATCGGTGGTGTAATTAGCAAGTAAAAAATAAAAGAATTTTACAGTAAATTTTAATCAATTTTACCCCAAATCTATTTTTTTTTTGGGGGGGGGATGATTCTTTGTGAAATTAAAAAAATGCTGGTAAATCAACGCTTTTGGCCAAGCCCTGCATATACTTTCATTCAATAGGCTGTCTCCCTCCTTAAACTGCTAGGGTTCCTTTAAATGTCCGGTTTTGTTTACCACTGAAAAATGTGTAAAACTGACCACTTTAAATTCATTTATTATGGTAAACATCTCTGAGTTTTGTAAACACAGTCATCGTGATTTGGACATGTTTGTCATAACAACACAAAGTTGACTATACTTGTTTCCTGATATGGAGACTGAGTACACAAATAGGGGTTTTCTGAATATCTGTAAGGTAAAGGCTTGAATAAATAAAGATTAATTAAAAGAACGGAGAGCAATTAACAATAAAATATATAGTATGACCTGTAAAACTAGTTTTGTAGCATCATGTAAGCGAACTATCTTCTTATAAAATTTTAGTTTCTTAATTAATATTCGGGTTATTGGATGTGGTTTGTTTCCATTGATTTATTCACTTTTTTACCCTTTTTCGGGCCATTTAGGGCTTTCTATATGGTGTGAGATTCCTCACTGTGTTAAAGACCGTACGGTGACCCCTAGATGATTTGTTTTGGGTCGTTGTAACCTGGAGATGAAATGTTGTCTCCTTGACATTTACCCCATTTCCTTTCTTTTTTCATATCACATTCTTTGAAAATAAAATTATCCCATTTTTCATGAATATGAGGCAAGTTTTTCTTCTGCTCCGTATATGATGCTGAATGATAATAAATAATACAAACAAACATCATAAAATTAAAGGATTCAAATGTGATATCTGGATAAGGATTCAAATGTGATATCTGGATATATTGATGATAGATATAAGTATGCATAGTTTTAACAAGTAGGTAAACACTACCTAGTGATACTATTTACAGATCACCCATCATATGCACAGTACACACCAAACCAAAATTATACAAATACATTAAAATGATCAAGTTAACATAATTAGTTCTAGAATATCGTCAAAAGAACTGATTGTAGGGTCCCCAGAAAGGATAGGGGAATGTCATGTAGTCAGGTCGTAATACGAAAAGTCTGTCAGCGAACAATTGAAGAAAAATTGTGTGGTGAAGCGCCACGTGTGAAGCGCTAAGCTCCATCATGCAGTTTAATGGCCCCTTCTATATGCTTTAAAAATGAGCAGCCTCTTGAAGCTAAATTTCCAGCCATTACTCACTCCTACCCTTTTCCAGCGACAATCCATGCTTTTCTATGGTCGTCTTGTATACTGTAGTAGTTGAAATATTTCTTACGGGACGTAAACCAACTAATAAATGGTTCAATGTTATGATAGAACAAACTTCACATATTATGTTTCTGGATTTGATATAACCTCAATATGAATATTCCAAGAAGACTCTCTCTCTCTCTCTCTCTCTCTCTCTCTCTCTCTCGTGTGTGTGTGTGTGTGTGTGTGGTGTCCTGGGAAGGGTGACTGGTTTTCAGTACTCTTGTTTAAGCGTCTTTGGTTACATTATTCTACTGCCGTTGTTACAAAAGTGACCAGATTCAGATGAATTACAAAGAGCTATATCTGGACATAATTTAAGATTAAAAGTGTAACCAAACCTTTTATATACTTTTCTTGTATTTCTGTCATTTATCCCCCTTTAGTGGTTTATTATACCATGTATGTATTTACAGCCATTTTGCAACCTTGTTTTGTTTTTAGTTTATAATATATCAAATCGTTTTAGTTATATGTAATATAGGCATGGTAGCAAGAAGGTTATATTCTTTACTTATCACTAAGGGTATTTCTAATCCTCTTTGTTATGGAAATGTTGTTTAAAAATGCAAGAAATTGATTAAAGAACAAGAAAAACTGGGACGTCACCTACATTGTTTACGTAATAGGGGATATTGACAAGATACTCTGCTTGCATCCGTTAAATTAGCTTTGAGATCTAGTGACCTTAAAATTTTAAAAAGTCCTGACCTCTCACTGATACTACCAATGTCTACTGAAATATATGATGATTCTTGACCAAACCCTTCGGGAAGTTTTGTGTTTGATTTTTCTTCCGTTGTACGACAGTGTTTTACCAGCAGACTAGGCTTCTTGAGCTAGCCGGCAGTGTTGCGGCGAGCACCCCTTGGCCCATTTTTCAAAATTGCGTATTGACAAATGTCATTTTTTTTCTCTTTTCAAAATTGTTGGCATAGAGTTAGTAGTCTACCTGTATTGGATTTTATTGGTATGTTTATTATACTATAGGGAAACGGGACAGATAAAGGGGAGGTTTGGGTGCCCATAAATTGGTTTAACCCTACCGCTGGCTTTTGCTTGTGCCGGTACCAAGTTCGGCTGTCCCGAGTTCCTATCGTTGTTTACGTTTGTCTTTTGTCTTATTCGTGTTTTCCTGTAGTTCCCTAGCAGATTGTGTTATGTAATTATAATTTTCAGCCATTGCAGGTGTTTCCTGTTATCCATTTTTTACAATTGGTATTCAACCAATCCTTATTTCCCTATCTGTCAAACAGACCAAACTGATTTAAAATTTTCTTCAGAATGTCTAGTTACTTATTACCCCTCTTAGGAAACAATAAAGTTGTTTATGGTTAAAAACGTCTTTTTGTGTACAAGTACAAAGCACTTATAAGGAGGGAATGAAAATTTAGTCACGATCGACGGGTATTGCGGTTTAATTTTGATACTTTTTATCAAAGTGTATCCATCAGCATTTAAGAGATTTGTCAAATGTTTATGAAAATGGAATATGCTCTATGTATGTGTTAACGAGTGCATTTTTTCGACCATTTGTTTGGTAGACAAATGATATTAGGAATTTTGATTTTAAATAAATTATGCTTTGGTTAATTTTCAGTGGTACATAGTTTGAAAGGTTTATATATCTCAAGACTTAATTTTCATGACTATTATAAAATGGTATTTTATTGTATGAATCACTCTTAAATAAAAATATAAGTAATACATTCAAACTGAAAAATATAAAGACGTCGTTAATGTACACGGAAATAAATTTCTCCCAAAACTGCTCTGGTTTGTAAAATGGTGTAATATGAAAAAGTAGTTAACATATATCCATACTCTATGAGATCTGATCTGTATTAATTACATATTAAGTCTTATATTGATTAATATACACATGTTTTTTAATAAAAGCTTGACAGTAGACCACAGGTACTTCCTTTATATTTAGTTCCTATGGTAACATTTTGAGCTTTACAATTACTAATTTACAACAAAATATCCAGGAAAGTACATAAGATGTCGATACATCCAGGTTTACATAATGTTAACCGTAATATGATATAAGTGTAATGTCGCTAGTTTTATATAATTTTTTGTACTGAAATAATTTGAAGAATTTTTGCTATAAATTTCGAGCAAAAAATGCACAAGGCATGCCTTCTAAAAATCAGAATCTCCGATTTCATCTCCATAAAGCAGTAGTATATAAATAAAGTTTCGGAGTATTACTGCTATATATCAGAAACAAACACAGCACACAGTGCAGTGATATATTCTTATTGATACAGAGAAACAACTCATTAGATTTCTAAATAAATGTCACTTACTATTTTAGTATCATGTTTCTGTTTTGCGAGTTTTTGTTTCCGACTTTCCATGACTGATTCCTTTGCTAGCCCTTTCCTTAGAATTCCTAAGTATTGTATTTTAGTATGAAGATTAGCCCAGTTGCTGTTTTTATTCTTCTGAGAATTTTCAAGACCAGAGTCGACAACTTTCTTCACAATCAAATTCCATTGATGTTTATATTTTGGGTTATTTTCAGAAAAAATGTCATTGTTACTATAAGCGTTTCTTAGCACTTTTGGTTTTCTAGGAGTAGGTTCGCTTTTTATACTTTCTGCCTCGGACAACTTGGAATCGCTAACTAATCTTCTCCTATCGCGTGGATAACTTCCTATGCGGTATTTCCTGACATTGCCCTCTGTACATTTAGTGTTATTGTTCGCCTGTTCATATTGTTGTTGCCAATCCCCGTCAAAAGACATCCGTTTGTAAATAACTTTACTATTTTTAATGCCAACCGTTGACATTTTTATTTGATCTTAGGCTTCTCTATTAATAAACAAAATGTTCCTTATCCAAATAAAGTCCTGTATATGTATTTGCTTACATACTTATTATAATTAAATTGGCACTTCCAAAAAGAATATATACTTTATGAACTCACTTCAAAACTTCGGAAAGGTCCTTCAAATGAACAACATTGAAAGGTCCGGAATAATTACCAACCTTACGTTGAGGTCAAATCACGTCATCACAAACATATATATATATAAACTTCAAGTTTGTAGCAAAATTTGTTTTAAATCGGCACGTTGTAACCCTTTATGGATTTGATTGTGTCAATACACGATAATGATAGGAGATCTGTGTATTGATCATTTACTCCAATCTAAATGTGTATCCTCTGATCAAATCAAATATTATCAGGTGAAAATGACAAAGACGTTTCTCATGTACAAATCTACCGAGGTCAAAACCTCCAGCGAAATTGTTTGAATTAAAGTCATTACTTTAATTTTCTAGCGATATTATACATCTTTCATAATTAACTATAATTTAGTTGATTTAAATAAATTTGTCAATCTTTATATTATGGATTTTAAATACTTTTAGGATAACATGTATAAAATGAAAGTGGCAATTGAACAAAACAATCCTTTGAAACAATATTGAAATTATGAATATATAAAAATAGGTCAAACAATAATGAAAAATATAATTTTAATACATTTCTTTTATTCTATCCTTTCTAAAAACACAACATACTTTTCCGAGGTGGCCATGTACATAAACCTCGGAGCTGTTCTCTTTTATTGTATATTGAAAAATTATGGCAAAATCAGTTTGTAAATTTATGAAGCTGACCTGTTTATATGTTTATTACGAATGGAATTGACAAATCATTTCTTTCACTTTAATAGAAAAAAGAAGGGAAACGGGGAATGTGTCAAAGAGACAACGACCCAAAGGGGAGTAAAAACAACTCAAAGCTACCATAAGGTCTTCAATGAACGGTGAGAAAACCCCACACCCAATGGCAGGTCGGAGTCGGCCCCTGAATAAAGAGTAATCAAGTTCAGCGAAATAAACATCATCTTAGACTCCTATAAACATAAAGTAAACGAACTAGAAAAAAGACAAGACACACAAAGGCTTAATAAATTTCCTGACTTAGGATAGGCGCAAACCTGCTGCGACAGGGTTAAACTAGTTTTATTAAGCCCAAACCTTCCCCCTACAGTCAATGTGATAAATCAAAAAACAATCGTAACAACAGCAAAATTCAGTTGGCAACAGGACTGAGTCAATTGTGAAAAATGAAACTGAAAGAACTAAATATACGGACATAAACATGAAATCACAAGAGACTACTAGCAGTTAACTGACATGCCAGCTCCAGACCCATTACCAACTGACAAAGTAAGTTATGTACCCTCAGTATACAGCTTCCACCAAGATCCCTTCCTGTGAGGAGTTTAGCATAATGATTTCATGCATATACATTGTACCGGAATACATAACCCGTGTCCATGCAATACAGATTTTAGAAATTTAGAATGTCTTTAGTTAAAATGCAAAGAGTATTCCGATATATTTGAACTTTTAAATAAACTTATACAATTTGAGTTGATATAGTTTTAAATTAGAATCAACCTACTAATTGTTTTTATCAAACTATAGGCAGATTAACCCTCCACAAGTATCACCCCATAAATTTCGTGTATTTTCATTGACAAATAAAGAATAAAGCTTACTTCAGCAAAAACTTCGTTTTGACGAATTTCCTATTTTTGTGGCTCAGTGAAATTATGTACTATATCGTAGCTATAGTCAAAACACAAATTGACAAACTTCAGACAAACAGGTCTCTTTTACTACAAGCATTGATAGCAAAATAGATTATAGTCTTGCTATATTCTACATATAACGATTTATTAAAGATATTCAGCCATCACTGACAAATTACTCTCTGAAAAGCATGCCCAATTTTCCAATGTGCTTCTATTTTATAATATAAATAATCTTAAAATGAAAGAAGTACAGTTTTTCAATTAACATTATTTTTTTTTTAAATTAACAGAAATCACAGTGACTACTAGTCTCATATATATTGAGTTTAAAACAGACATAATGAATAAGTCATATTGATATTTATTTGAAAAACTCTAACTACTAGTGTCTGTTTAAATATGCCTATTTTTATTTCTTGTACACAATATAACAGATAAAGAGAAAAAGACATCAATGAAAAGAAAACTACAAAACAAAACCATTACCAAACTGACCACCAATCACCATAAGTTTAAACTGGGCAACAAACATTTCATCTCAATTTCATTTTCTCTTTTAACAGTAAACCCATGTTGCTACTAAACTTCCAAATAAGCTAAACTAGATCACACAGTGTTAATATTGTTCATCGTCCGTGTGGTAAGGATAGTAAGAGTTAAATAACTGAGGATACTCTATCCTTATTCTCTACTACAGTCAGCTCAAATGCAGAGTTTACTTCTTTTTGCATTATCAAAAGCATAGTCATAACACAAAAGAGTGAGAAATGCTTAATATAAAAGTCGTTTGTGTGTATGGCTTTTTGAGATATTTCTAAAGGTTTTGCAGGTAATATCGGTGTCAACCCATATAAGTCGTACAATTTAAATTATATCTATATGCATTCCATCAGATGTAAGATGAATAACATCTTCATGTAGCAAAGATTAATTGTTTAAATTATACCTACCCTTCCTGAGCACATGAAAATACCTTCTGCTTTTGTGGGGTTCACAGATCGCTAGCTTTAGTTTCGTGGAATTCCTGCTCCTCTTTTGGTTAATCATTTTGTATTTTTCACGTTGACTCAAATTGTTTTGCTTTTGGATTTTTGTGTCAAGGTTTTCCCCTTTCTGCCTTTTTGTGTCGATATTCGTAAGCCGATGTCTCTTCGTTTTGTTTTAGATCATTTTGAATCGAGGCCAATGGTGACGGACATCCAAGATAAAGGAGAAATGTCTATTCTCATTAGAGTATGGTCTAATGGTGAAATCCAAGGCAAAGACAAAGGATAAAGGTCTGTTCTCATTAAAATCAGAACTAATGGTGAAATCCAGGTCAAAGACAAAGGAGAAATGTCTATTCTCATCAAAATCAGAACTAATGGTGAAATCCAGGTCAAAGACAAAGGAGAAATGTCTATTCGTATTAAAATCAGACCTAATGGTGGACAAAGGAGAAAGGTCTATTCTCATTAAAATCAGAACTAATGGTGAAATCCAGGTCAAAGACAAAGGAGAAAGGTCTATTCTCATCAAAATCAGAACTAATGGTGAAATCCAGGTCAAAGACAAAGGAGAAATGTCTATTCTCATCAAAATCAGAACTAATGGTGAAATCCAAGGCAAAGACAAAGGAGAAATGTCTATTCTCATTAAAATCAGAACTAATGGTGAAATCCAAGGCAGAGACAAAGGAGAAAGGTCTGTCTTCATTAAAATCAGAACTAATGGTGAAATCCAAAGCAAGGACAAAAAGACAAAGGAAAAGGTCTGTCCTCATTAAAATCAGAATTAATGGTGAAATCCAGGTCAAAGACAATGGAGAAATGTCTATTCGTATTAAAATCAGACCTAATGGTGGACAAAGGAGAAAGGTCTGTCCTCATTAAAATCAGAACTAATGGTGAAATCCAGGGCAAAGACAAAGGAGAAATGTCTATTCGTATTAAAATCAGAACTAATGGTGGACAAAGGAGAAAGGTCTGTCCTCATTAAAATCAGAACTAATGGTGAAATCCAAGGCAAAGACAAAGGAGAAAGGTCTATTTTCATTAAAGTTAGGACTAATGTTGAAATCCAAGGCAAAGACAAAGGAGAAAAGCCTATTCTCATGAGAGTCGGGTCTAATGGTGAGATCAATGCAGGACCCAAGACAATGGGTAAAAGTCTTTTAGAGCCGGGACTTTTGGTGAAATCTAGTTTCAAAGCAACAAATGACTATATACCGAAGTTACTGTGAATTTAAATTCTGCATATGCGCATTAACAAAGAATGGTCATTTTTTGTTATTATATTCAGGACTATAGACAAGACAAAAGAAAAATGTCCATTAATAAATTACAGTATCGAGTCAGGATAAACGGTAAAATGAAGGGAAAAACAAAAGTTAAATGTTTGCACTTCGTCAGGGCTAATGACTATTAATTTAACCAATGTAAGTTTTGTCTATGGTATCTGATTGATTTTTGATCATTTGATGTTACAGGGGAGATAGGCATACAATTGTAAAGTAAACAAAGACACGTGTCATGCTATCATTTATTTAAATGTTTATTAAGAATGGCATGCATTCAATACTATAATTTAAAACATATTGCTTTATTTAGTCATACAATGTATTTTTAAATATTATTTTATTGTACAATCGACGTCTGTTGAACACTTTCATATTTTAACCGTCTCACACTCATATCAAAGCATATTGGTTTGCTTTTTGCCAATTTATTTGTAAGTACCTACATTAATGGGACTGTATGGCATCTACCAAAAGGCTTTATTACCGAGATAAATAAAAAGTCGAAGTGACCCAACGAACTAATTCCAGCTCTAACCTCAGAACATATCCTCTGAAGAAAATCGTATCACCAGTTAAAAATGTAATACCAAATCATATATAAATGTGGCTTATCAAGAACCTCCGGTTAACAGTTTAACTGACAAAACTAATTACATCAAATACACATGCAACTGGAAAAACGATTTCATATTAACCTTTTACAAGCGCTCAAACTATGCAGATTTTTTTTTCAAAGACAAAAATTACCGGGTAAAATATTTTTTATTAGTTCGAAGACTACGCAGAATATGTCACCAATTGATATATGCTAGGACTTGTCAACTATGAACCAGAGGTCTTGAAGAATTACTAGAAATTAACTAATGTCTGAATGATTTTCAGTGTAGCATAACTGTAAAGAGATGGGATGAAAATTACATCAGACTTGGGATAGCATTTAATGATGACACGAACTCCATTGAATTTAGAGTTAATGTATCACACCTTTGTCACCAATTGTGAAACCCAAATTCTCAAAGCAAATACAATAAACAAATGGTAGTCACACAGAGCTACATAAAATGTCTGTATGGATCTATTAATTCGAGTTTACCGCCAAAGTATTTCTTCAATAACATCTTTGTTACACTTGGTTTGCCCTTCTTGTTCTCTGACCAGAGAATTCTTATTTCCTAGATCGGATTTACGACAAATAGGTACAAGAAATAAGTCGTTCTCCCGTGCAGCCGCAGCGAACGATGGAATATGAATATGTAATTTAGTTGAGTACTAGTAAACAAATATGCAATAAGTTAAATATGCTTTCAACTTTTTTATGTTTAGCATTGTAGTACGAGCATCAACATTTCAAGACTTATCGGCATATAAAATGTTGCCCGAGAACAAAACAACAATTACAAGTAAAGTAAAAATACGATGAGAAATACATTAACCCTAATAAACAAGACAATTTGATCATGACAAACAAAGAATATGCTTCCGATAGTATATTACCCAGTTTTATTTTAAGATTAAAATGTTTTTAAAAAGGCTGAGTACGATTGAGCCGTTTTCCCTGAATTGATTGTCTTACAGAGCTGCAAAAGCAGTGGCTGTAAGCAAACTTTGCAGCTCTACAAGCCTAGCAGCAATTCAGACCAAAACAACGGACACGGGGTCTTAGAAACTTTAGTAAAATTTTATGACAATTATGAAAATAAGAACAAGATAGAAATATTTGAGTGAATTACATTATGTATAGTAAAGCATTAGATTTTTTAAAGTGAAAATGATGAAACGTTTTAATACATGAACATAATTTTGGTAATTTATCACTGCTAGGGTACTGTCTATAATATTTGGCTAATTATGTGTACTTTAATTCAGGAATGGACTCATTGTGACCTAAGAATAAGACATGAAATTCGTGCATTGCAAAGAGAATATGTTATTTCTTGTCTCGGTATATTAGTCCGTCGACCTCTTTCGATTGGAAAAATACACATTTGATGTTCGTGATTGACTGGTGTAAAATGAGTATAGCTGTGACCTTGTTTCAACTCGTTCGTCTCAACTTGTTATTCAATTCATATCCAGAATTGCAGAAAATACGCTAGTTCGATATTAGCATATGGTTAAAAAAAAATTCTTGTTATCGATTTCGAAATTCAAATCTATAAATATGCATAAATTCTATTTTTTGTATTGACATTTTTTTTTTTTGATAATCACTAAAACGCAGCCATTGACTTATTCCAAAATAGTAACTAGAGGCTATAATGCTGTTTTAACTTTTAAAAGAACATGCAAGAACCAATTTTTTAAGCACCACAGTTGCATTAAGTCATTTTGAAATTTGAAGTCCCCCTTCGGTTCTGCTTAAAACGAGTCA
>MJUU01049672.1:50323-87449 GCA_002080025.1 Modiolus philippinarum
TGACTATAGTCTGTACAAAACATAGCAGAACCAAGTAAACAAATACACATGACTATAGTCTGTACAAAACATAGCAGAACTAGGTAAACAAATACACATGACTATAGTCTGTGCAAAACATAGCAGAACCAAGTAAACAAATACACATGACTATGGTCTGTACAAAACATAGCAGAACGAAGTAAACAAATGTACATGACTATAGTCTGTACAAAACATAGCAGAACCAAGTAAACAAATAGACATGACAGAACCAAGTAAACAAATGTACATGACTATAGTCTGTCCAAAACATAGCAGAACTAAGTAAACAAATACACATGACTATAGTCTGTACAAAACAAAGCAGAACCAAGTAAACAAATGTACATGACTATAGTCTGTACAAAACATAGTAGAACTAAGTAAACAAATGTACATGACTATAGTCTGTACAAAACATAGCAGAACTAAGCAACAGAACAACGCTTTTGTCGTTGTTCATTTTTAAGTAAAATTAAATAGAATAAAAAAGATAACAGGTAACACATAAATGGCCGAAAACTCATGCCATAATTTTCCAAGCAACTGTACAAGAAAAAACTACAAATAAAACAAACGAAAGACAAACGTACAACGATAGGAACTCGCAAAAGCCGGACTTGGTACCGGTAACAGCAAGAGCTAGCAGTAGGGTTAAACTGGTTTATGGGTACCAAAACCTCCCCTTTCTCTGTCCCGTTTCCTTATAGTATATAAAACCCAAAACAGATGGAATACTTACTCCGTTACCACAATCGTGAAAGGGAAAAGAGACAAAACGTAATTTTGAAAGATAGGTCAAGGAGAACTCGCCGCTAATCTGCCAGCTAGCTAAAGGACTCTAGTCTACAGGTAAAACACTGTCAGAAAAATCAAACTCAGAACTCCAAGATGGGTTTGGTAAAGAATCATATGTTTCAGTAGGCAACGGCAGTATCAGTGAGAGTATGCGTGTAAAACCCTAAGATCATTGGTTTCCAAAGCCAATTTATCGTACACATACAGAATATCTTGTCGCTATCCCCAATTTCGCAAAGAAAATAAGTTACGTCCCAGTTATTCTGGATTTTTAGTCAGTTTCTGGTATCTTTAACAACCATTTCCTTAAAATCAAGGTCGAAAAATGCCCTCAGTAATAAGCTGTTTGCGAGTGACATTATATTTTAAGATAAAATGTATATATCTCCTTTGAAACTTTTTGAATGCATTTAACAATTAATGAAATCTGTAACCTTGTAGTTAAAGTTTGGAAGTGATAGTTAGGTTACGTTCATTAAAGTCGTCGAGAGTGGGGTTTAGAAATATACACTCCGTAGGATGAGGCTAGAGAAACGTTGTTGTCAGGAAAAGGGAAATTCGTCATACTGAAATCAAAATCGTCCCTTTTATCGTATATTTTAATTTTTTATTGTACCAGAGTCAACGGTGATAGTTAAATAAAGAAAAGGGCAATATTTGAAATAATTGTTAGCTTTATTAATTTTCAGTTGTGGGTAAATGATGTCGACATAATCTAAAAACTGGGATTGTCAATAGTAAGGATATCGTCAATATACCTACTGTTATCACTGAAAATAGAAATATGTTGATTACTGTTTTGTATGGTCCCATTTGTAGTTTTTTCATGAAGTCACGTTCGTAACAGAAAAGAAAAAGATCTGTAATTAGAGGTGCACAATTTGTACCCATGGGAATTCCAATGACCTGTTGGTAAACAATGTTTCCAAGTCGAACACAAATGTTGTCCAGCAAAAGATTAAGTGCTTTAATCGTACCATCACATGTCCAGGAGCAATGATTGTTGTATTTAGAAAAAAATCTTTGCTCTTTTTTTAAACAAATGACCCGTAGAAAAGAAAATTTAAAAGACTATTTATGCAGTTGTCCCAATTAAGATTTAATCAATTTTGTGGAAGCGTTGTATTAAGTGTAGAAAAGTTATAACTGTCGATAAATGTATTTTGTATTGATTGTAATTTGTCTAAAACTTCAATAGAATTGTTTACACTACAAAAGTAATGACACCAGAGTTTTGAAAAGTTTTTTCACAATATTTCATAATCAACTCCTTTATACAAGTAAGTGCACTGGTTAAGTTGACGGACAAGTTTGTAGTAGACAGTCGCTCGATGCCGAAATCAAACGATGCTTATAGGACGTTTTATGAAGCACAGCAATCTAGTACATTGTAGGCAATGTGTTATCTTTAGGTGGATCTTTGAGCATTTCTGTATCCTTTAAATGTTGTTTGTTGAGTGTTTGTTCGTCACAATTGGTACGTTTGAAAGTATTAGACATGGCAAATTCGTTTCGTTGGACATTGATATAGTATTTCTTTCAAATGATAGTGACGTTGTTGGAAGCTTTGTCAACGGGTACAAACACATATTCTTTGAAAAGATTTCTCAATTTTGACTTAATTCTGATAACAGACACCTTAGGATGTAGTTGATCACAATTTAATTATGTTGGTGACTTTGATAATACTTTTATCTTTGAACAATTTAAGTGCATGTTACACTTTTGTGTTTCACTATTTTATACAATACGCATTGACTGCATCTTTAATAATATCAAAACAAACTTGCCAGTTAATTTTGGAAGGTGGGTAATATTTAGGCCCGTTCACGTCGAACTGCTTTATCTTCATTGATGTTAAGTTCCACGTTAATATATGTCCGCAAAGGTCATAGCGGTATGGCGACATGGAACAATCTCAGCTGATGGGGTAGTTCTCAAAATAAGCATCACAGGTAATAGAAAAGTGATTTTAAAAAACAAAATTGTTTATTAATGTATTAAACCTTTTAACAGTCTCTTATAGCAGCCTCGTCTCTCTTTTTTCATTACTTCTATACCATATGTTTGTTGATAAAAAAATTCTAAAATATTTGAATCTCATTGCTGATATTCAAGCGCATACACACACATGATATGGTGTATAGAAGCATTAATCACAGACTGACCATCGTGTGAATATGTCAATCTACAATATATCTGTTAGATTACTCTTTTCATCAGTGAAATGAATCACAAACACTCATCTGGTTCCATAGATTGTTGTTTTGATTCATGAACGGGTAAAGGAAATGACTTTAAATCGAAAAAAATCTTCTTAACCATGTTACTAAATGAATTGATCACATTTGTCCGTAGCGGATATGAAATAATTATACAAAAGCGGACAGAGCTACCATTCCTCATACATGTTTATTACGATTATCTAGAGTTTTTGCCGTATCGCTTTTACTGTATGACAACAATATTAAGTTAGTCTGTTGGACTCTGCTAATAAAAGTATGTAAAGGATATTGCAATTTCTTGGGATGGGTTCGATCTTTTCAACTCTAAGACGACATGCGAGATCTCTTTCAAAAACAACGCCAGTAGAATACTGAAGGAACAAGGGAAGTGATGATTACAAAAATCGAAGTCCAAAGACATTGCAAAAACGGCAACAGTGAAAAACAAAGACAAAACAAGGACGTTTGACAGCCACAATTCACGGAAATAAAAAGACGACAAAGCCACTCATAGTGTGAACTCCCATGAAAACCTGGAGTGACATCAGGTGTTCCGGAATGGTAAGCATGTCCTCCTCCACTAGCGGCACCCATCATGCTACCAGTGAGTCAATCCAGGGTTGAGTCAAAATGAAGAAAACTAATATGGGGTTAGAATATCATTTATGGTCTGTCCTTCTTTGTTTTTCCGATGTTGCCGTTGTCCGTGGATTCTTCGTTTTTGACGGTTTAATTCTCACTTACTTTATAAATGTATTTTCAATCTTCTTGTTGGATATATATAGGATTTTCAATTGAATTACTGAGTAATAAAGCAGGGGTCTATAAAGGGTAAAAATCATTCTGACGTATGTTTCTACCATTGCTTCAACACCGACATGTCCTTTGTGCCAAGAGCATGCTTTTGGTCTGATCTTGATTGAAAGCATCCCTCCATAATTGCTTTCTTCAGCGTTACACAAATGATATATTTTAAAATGAATTCTTTCATGAACCAGTTTTTTAGTTGTGCAATGGTAAATCTTTCTTCCTTTCATAGAACAGTGGATATCCTTTTATTGGTTTACTTTTAGAGTACAAAACCACCAACAAATGTCTGGCCAGTTTCGCTTTTCAGTGTGTGTGTGACGCCTCCTGGACATTAACAGTCAATTCAGCAGCTATTCCATTGTTTCTACCAGTGTCTACATACCGTGATAAACAAAGAGGAACTGGAAGGAAAATCGTATTTAGTATAACATAACATAATGCTTGTATAAGTGGGTATAAGCACTAGAACATCGCACTGAAAATATATCACCCACGACATATATTTTATGTATATTGACTTTTTTATCCGTATACAACTGGCATATGTATATAGTATTATATCACAAAAATAAATATGTATTTAATCTTCAATACATCAATTTAAGAGACCAGTACAATTAGGTTCGTGCAGTATGTTTTACTTTCTATTATATAAATTATCACATTTATTTGATTTTATATAGAGTATTTGTACCACTGTACACTTTATATGACATGAAGATCCTTATGAAGTAGGAACTTGTATGTTACCAAGTCTTTGTAAATTTGATCATTTTTTCGTCTTGTTTAAATTTGTACATATTTTCAAGTACATGTACTCTCATACACATGTACGGAATAAATGAAAGTTTTTGTTTTATCTTATTATTCGTGTCGACTTGCCAATAATGACTTTCCAATATCATTTCGACTTTCCAATAGTGAACTTCCCGTTTTTGAGCAGTAATATTCCCACATCTCCGGCATTTCACAACTTCTACGCTATTTATCGTGCCTGTAGTTTTTCCATGATTTTGTCAATAGAGCGAAATTGCTGTCTCAAAAACTTATACATCAAGGGTATGTTCAGTCACTACAGAAATATTACGGTCGTCACCATGATTTGACAGACCGTTACAATGTTTCTATCTCACAGATTAGAATAGATATCGTTGAGTAGATCCAGAGTTTATTACCGGACTGACAAACACCGACTGTGACAAAACCGGAATTTTCACTGGCAGTGTGACGGGTGCCACGCGTGGAGTAGATCATGTTTACCTTTCAGAGCACCTGATGATACCTCAGTTTTGTAGGGATCCCACTTCTAGTTAGTTAGAATTGAGGCAAAGTTGACAAATAAAGAAAAGAAAGATAAAAAAGGACTCTTCAATTTTTTTTGAACCTCTTTTTTTCGAAGGATGAATCCAGGGTGTTTAATTCTAAAACCAGAAATATCACAAACATCTGCTTCAGAACTTGTTACAGTTTTTACAACTGTCTTTTCTATTAAATATTAAAGCAATTTGACATTTTTTTCTGGTTTTTAAAATCTTTTGTTTCACAATGTATAAATACGGTCCTATGTTATACCAGTTTAGTAGTGTAGAACATCGGTTTCTGACCCGATAGCCGAACGTATTAAAAATCATACTATCGAAAGTGTAGAACATTTAGACAAAATGTCGAAACTTCATATTTAATTGATAATTGCGTTAATTTTAGGCCCTCTTTTCACAGTTGTTCCATGAGTAAATTATCACCGGACTTTGAGCTTTCCTACGAGTAAATTACGACCAAACTCTAACTGGAAACTGCATTTGTGAGCTCTTCTACTATTAAATCGCCACGGCTTTCCATGTCCACCAAGAAATTATTATTGTGGTAAAATGCGATCTTGACGAGGTACATTGTTATATTATACTTGATGTTTATGTTAATTTCTTTTTAATTTTGTATTCCCTGCTGACCCTAAAACTTAAAGCAACTTAAAAATCACTCCCTTTTTTAATTCATATGCAGTCAATTCATACCCTTTTTGATAAATAAAATTTCCATCCAAATGGAAAAAGTAACATTTCAAAATGTTCACATCAAAGACAAGTTTTTTTTGTTTTTTTTTTTTAGGTTATTTGCACAATAGAGTCGCCAAATGAAAATTGAATTCAGTAAAACAGCATATATGCCCTGGATGAGGGAGTGTTTCACTGAAACATATCTTTAATTTGTGTGACCCCTATACTTCAGGAATTTTGTGTATATTAAATACATATTTAATCCTTAATACATCAATCTATTAAAACCAGTACAATTAGGTTCGTGTAATATGTTTTACTTTCTTTTATAAAAATTATTACCTTTACTTGATTATATATAGAGTATTTGTACCACTGTACACTTTATATGACATGAAGTAGAAACTTGTATTTCACCAATTCCTTACACATTTGATCAATTTGTGGTTTGTATTTGTTTTAATTTCATAAAAGAAATATTTATAATTGTATCAGGATGCTGATACACAAGTCTCCCAAACGAACTCCCAAATCATACTTCAACATTCCAACTCCCTTCAACTTCATTCATTTCTGAGCATTCTATGGTTCCCCGCCTTTTTACCAATTGTCATGACAATTACTGCCATTTTAAAATTTTTCAGACTAGAAACCAAATCCCAATATGCTACACAACCTTTCTGTAAAGTTTTGTTCAATTCTGACCATTTTTATTTTCCCCGCATCTTGCATTTCCATGGTAACAGTCGCCATTTTGAATTTTTTTTTTAAGACTAAAAGCAAATTCCCTGTATCGTAAAACAACCTTTCTGTAAGTTTTCATGCAATTCTGAGCATTTTTAATTTTTCCCATCTTTTTGTCGTTTCCATGGCAACGGTTGCTATTTTGAAATTTTTCAGCCTGTGCAGTTCTGAGTACTTTTGATTTTCCCGCCTTTTTGTCATTTCCATGGCAACGGTGCCATTTTGAAAATCCATAAACCTTCTTGCACAACTACACATTGGTATCCATGTTCCTGCTAAGTTTCATTTAGATCTGATGCATGGTCTCAAAGATCTGCCACGGACAAATGGTCAAAGATCGTCAAACAATTTTTGTCAATTTCCCGCCTTTTTGCCGTTTCCACAAGAACGGTGCAATTTTGAAAAACCATAGACCTTCTTGCACAACTACACACTGGTATCTATTTCCTACTAAGTTTCATTCAGATCTGATGTGTGGTCACCGAGATCTGCCCCGGACAAATTGTCAAACGATTTTTGTCAATTTCCGCCTTTTTGTCGTTTCCATGGCAACGGTGCCATTTTGAAAATCCATAAACCTTCTTGCACAACTACACATTGGTATCCATGTTCCTGCTAAGTTTCATTTAGATCTGATGCATGGTCTCAAAGATCTGCCCCGGACAAATGGTCAAAGATCGTCAAACAATTTTTGTCAGTTTCCCGCCTTTTTGCCGTTTCCACAAGAACGGTGCAATTTTGAAAAACCATAGACCTTCTTGCACAACTACACATTGGTATCTATGTTCCTACTAAGTTTCATCCAGATCTGATGTGTGGTCACCGAGATCTGCCCTGGACAAATTGTCAAACGATTTTTGTCAATTTCCCGCCTTTTTGTCGTGTCCATGGCAACGGTGCCATTCTGAAATTCCATAGACCTTCTTGCACAACTAGACATTAGTATCTATGCTCCTACTAAGTTTCATTTAGGTCTAATGAGTGGTCTCCAAGATCTGCCCTGAACAAATTGTCCCAAATTTTTGTCAATTTTCCCGCCTTTTTTGCCGTTTCCATGGCAACGGTGCAATTCTGAAATTCCTTCTTGCATAACTAGACATTGGTATCTATACTCCTGCAAAGTTTCATTGAAATTGGACGAGTGGTCTCTGAGATCTGCCCGGACAAATTTCGATGCGGAAAGAAAAAGAAGAATAATAAATATAACGAGTGTAAGAACTAGTGTCATAAACTCATATCTTTTCGTCTATCAGTGTTAGTAGTACTTTGATACACAGGTTAACACTTCATAAGTATATGTACTGGATTGCATCAGAAAGGAAGTTGCGTCATAATGGTTTGATTATTGATTCATTGATGAAACCAACATTCAAAGCTTAATATGTACGTTTATTGATACTTAAACGTTAAATAAATCTTTAGGGCTGTGACCTTGAACTTTGACCTTGACCTCATTTTGAAGGTCCAGACTTCCTGAACATTTTGTACGTTGAATGTCTTTTAGTATCTCCAATGGTATTTGAGCTATAAGCAAAAAAAAACACAAAATTTGGACATCAAAATCGGTTTTCGGACCGTAAACCGAAAACGGTTGGTCCGATAATTTTGGACCCTGTGTAACAAATGTAGATCTTAACAAAACACACATTTTTGTCATTACATGTTATCAGCTATTTATTACGGTTTATGAGTTATTACAAAAACAAGGTCTAGGGTCAAAGTTCAAAGTAACCAATGACCTTTGACCTTGGCATTTTTAAATGTAACACATATCGCCTAAATTGAATGGAAAAGGTTTCAGGTTTTTATCTCTTACCGTTTTCGAGAAAAAAAACATGCTAAAAGAGGTGACGAAACTGTCAAGGGGCATAACTCTTGAACGGTACATCATAGAATTTCGGTCCAATGTAACAAAGGTGCGTCATGACCTAATAAACATTTTTGTCATAACAATTAATCAGCTATCATTTACAGTTTTCGAGATATTCACATCACAAGATTTGAGGTCAAAGTTCAAAGTGACCAATGACCGTGGTCATTTTGGAAATATAAAGACCTTCTTGCACATCTTGGGGTGGTTGTCCACATTGGTGCCTTGTTTCATTAAGTTTGGAATACCCATCTCTGAGATAATGTTTGGACAAAGTTTGAAAAATCCATTGAGGAATAATAATAATAACTAGTTTTAATTGTGTTTGGATGCAAACACAAGAAGTCTCCCAAACGAACTCCCATATCAAAATCAAAGGCTTCAGATAAGATGCACAGATTTTAAACTACCTTCCTGTCAAATTTCATTCAATTCTGAGCAATTGGGATTTTCCCGACTTTTTACCGTTTCCATGGCAACGGTAACCATTTTGAAGTATTGGAGACAGGAATCCATTTCTAAACATGTAAGGCAACCTTCCTGTAAAATTGCATCCAATTCTGAGCACTTTGATTTTCCCCGCCTTTTGTACCGTTTCCATGGCAACGGTCGCCATTTTGAAGTCTTGGAGACTGGCACCTAATTCTACACATGTAAGGCAACCTTCCCGTAAAATTTCATCCAAATCAGAGCACTTTGATTTTCCCGCCTTTTTTACTGTTTTCATGGCAACAGTCGCCATTTTGAAGTCTTGGAGACTGGCACCCAATGCTACACATATAAGGCAACCATCCTGTAAAATTTCATCCAAATCAGACCACTTTGATTTTCCCGCCTTTTTTACCGTTTCCATGGCAACGGTCGCCATTTTGAAGTCTTGGAGACCGGAATCCAATTCTACATATGTTAGGCAACCTTCCTGTAAAATTTTATCCAATTCTGAGCAATTTGATTTTCCCGCCTTTTTTACCGTTTCCATGGCAACCGTCACCATTTTTGAAATTCCGAGAACCTGAGGATCAACTTTGCATCCATATCTATCATGCCATGAAGTTTGGTTCACTGGTCTCTGAGAAATTGTGCGGACAATTTGGAGGCGGAAAACGGAAGAAGAAGAAAATAAGAATAACGAGTGATAATGTGTTTGGATGCAAACACAGAAGTCTCCCAAACCAGAATTTATTCTTTGTTGTAATTTGAAAGAACAATGATTCCTCAATGTAATAATTGTGGTCTTAATTCATTTTGTGTCTGTCTAACAGTGCTATAAGTAACTTTGATTCACATGTATATACTTCATCAGCAGTTGGGTTGCATCAGAAAAATCTTTTCTATTTAAAATATCATGAAGTAGAAGATTTCCTCTATAGTGTGTAATTATTTCAAAATTTTAATTTACACTGACATACATACAAGTTTCAATTAGTTCGCATCACACATCTTTGAAAATGCTAGTTCGTAAATTCTTCTAAGAAAAATTGATATGTCTTTCCTGGAAATTGCATCATTTGTTCTTATTGTTAATTCATCGATAAACCAAATTATAAGCTACATATATACATTAATTGATACTTTGACGTCAAATTAAGTTTTTTGACTGTGACCTTGACCTTTGACCTTGTCCTCATTTTGAAGGTCACGTCTTCCTGCACATTGTTTCTAATGTTTCTTTGTATCTTCTATGGTACTTGAGCTATAAGCCCAAACCCCGAAATCAGACATTTGAAATCGGTTTTTGGCCAAAAGGCCCAATACGGTTGGTCTAATGAGTTTGGACCCAATGTACCAAATGGAGAACTTAAAAAGATACACATTTTTGCCATTACATTTTATCAGTTAATCCAATAATAAGGTCTAGGGTTAAAGTTCAAAGTGACCAATGACCGTTGACCTTGGCATTTTCAAATGTAACACATATCACCTAAGTTGAATGGAAAATGTTCCAGGTTTCTATCTCTTACCGTTTCCGAGAAAAAACATGTTTAAAGATACGACGAAATGTTCAGGGGACATAACTCATGAAGGGTTGACCCTAGAGTTTCGGTCCCAATGTAACAAATGTCCGTCATGTCCTAACAAACATTTTTGTCATTACATATCATCAGCTATCTACTTCAGTTTCTGAGGTAATCAAATAATAAGATTTGGGGTCAAAGGTCAAAATGACCAATGATGGTGGTCATTTTGAAAATTTAAATACCCGAATGAACCTCTTTGGGTGGAGATCTAACATCCTATGAAGTTTGGTTCAGATTGGGCAAGTGGTCTTTGAGTATATGGTAGGACAAGATTATGGCAAGAAGAAGAGGAAAAATAACAAGTGATAATGTGTTTGCAAGCAAACATAGAAGTCACCCAACCAGAATTAATTCTTGAATGCTCTTTGAAAGAAGAATGAGCCCATGATTTAAGAATTAGGGACTTAAAGACTTAAAACTCATTGTGATTCTGTCTATCAGTGTTATCAGTATTTTTTGTTAACCTTTACACATTTTGTGATTACCTCAGAAAATCATTTCTATTTATATATTATGAAGTTAGGCATTTCTTCTATGGTGTGTAATTATGTCAAAATTTTAAATTAAATTGAAATACATACAAGTTTCATTGAATTTTGACCACCCATTTTTTTTTTAGAAAACTAGTATGTCAATTTTTCGAAATACAATTGATAGGTCTTTCCCGGAAGTTTCGCCATAATATTCTAATAACTGATCATCAATTTAAGCTTAATATGTACATTTATCGATACTTTTATGTGAAATAAAGATTTTGACTATGACCTTAAACTTTGACCTTGACCTAATTTGAAGGTCACATCTTCCTTTACATTTTTTGTATTGAATGTCTCTTTGTATCTTCAATGGTATTTGAGCTATAAGTAAAAAACCCCAATTCGGACATAAAAAATCGGTTTTCGGTCCCTAGTCCCAAAACGGTTGGACCAATAATTTTGGACCCAATGTAACAAATGTAGATCTCAACAAGACACACATTTCTGCCATTACATTTAATCAGCTATCTATTACGGTTTCTGAGATAATCCAAAAACAAGGTCTGGGGTCAAAGTTCAAAGTGACCAATGACCTTTGACATTGGCATTTTTAGATGTAACATACATTACTTAAATTGAATGGAAAAGGTTCCAGGTTTTTATCTCTCTAACCGTTTCGAGAAAAATGTACTTAAAGATGTGACGAAATTTTCAAGGGGCATAACTCACGAACGGTCCACCGTAGAATTTCGGTCCAAATGTAACGAAAGTCCATCATGGCCTAACTAACATTTCATTACATTTTATCAGCTATCTTTTACAGTTTCCGAGTAAATCTAATAAAAAGATTTGGGGTCAAAGTTCAAAGTGACCAATAATGGTGGTCATTTTGAAAATTTCAACACCTGATTGCACATCTTTGGGTGGTGATCTACCCTCCTGTGAAGTTTGGTTATGATTGGACAAGCGGTTTCTGAGAATTTGGTGGGACAAGATAGTGGAAAGATGCGGAAAAATAATAATAAGAAACGGTGCAAACACAAGAAGTCGCTAAACTTTGTTTGGGCGACTTAATAATAATGAATAAGAAATGGTGCAAAAACAATAAGTCTCCAAACTTCGTTTGAGAGACTTAATAAGAAACGCAGCAAAAACAATTTGTCTCCACAAACTTCGTTTGGGAGACTTAATAAGAAACAGACTAAAAACAATAAGTCACCAAACTTCGTTTGGGTGACTTAATAAGAAACGCAACAAAAACAATAAGTCTCCACAAACTTCGTTTGGGAGACTAAATTAACGTAATAAAGTGCTCAGATGCAAATGTTCACAGTATAAAATATCAAATGAACAAACGTCTTAGTTAACATTAAAACAAAGAGATACCAAACATCCCTATTTTATTGCAATGCACTCGATGTTCACTTATCAAAATACAAATTAAAAAAAGTTTATTATTTAATGTATTTGCTTCTCAATATCCAATTATATTTTTGTCTTAACTAATACAGCAATCTAGGATTTAACTCGAAACATTTTAAACATTATAGTATAGCAAGCGTATGAAATAAGCAGCATCTCCCATGTGTAAAACCCTACCCTTTCTTAAACACTTCCTTATTTTTTTTCTTGTGAGTAAGCTTGGTTTTCATACCCCTGTTAACCATTTTTAATATAAAGCCTACGGAAACATCTAACATGAGGTGTAATCAACCTGCCTACCATTAGAAATGAAAATTATAGTAATGGAATAACTTTTATTTAATTAACAATGAAACGATGTTTAATATCATGCACGTTTAATATATAGACAAAATAACAAAACTTTATCGTGAGAATCTGACATCATGTCCAGTTTGTAGTGACCACATTCAACTTTATTTACCATTTTGTGAATCCATTTATGTACATACGAAAAACAAAATCCCGAATTTACTGTGCATTTTGTTTCTGTAAATACGCATATCAACAACTTATGTCTCTCCAGTGCAGATGAAATTAAACATTTGGAAATCCATATACCGAAATACGTGTAAAAACTAATATAGAAGAAATAACCACTAAGATTTAAATAGAAAAGCCAAAATCAGCTGAGCATATAGCAATGCCAACGGGGGGGGGGGGTATTCCGGCATTATGACTTGCAACCAATTTTAGAAAAGCCTTACATAGAAAAAAGAAGGGAAACGGGGAATGTGTTAAAGAGACAACGACCCAAAGGGGAGTATGCTACAATTTTAAAAATAAGTTCTTTAATGAATAAAAAACACAAACAAAGTAAAACTTAGCCGCCAAAAGAGGGCAAATAAAATGAGGAGCACGGTGTAAATCATAATTAAGGTCATACTTTTCAAGCCTAAGCTCTTTTCAATAGCAGAATGAATGGGAAGACAATTTTAAAAGTAAAAAATAAACACATGTGTGTTCACACTAACCACAATTTGGTGGCTTATGTGTACCGTTTAGCTCCCTGGCCCAAAGGTACGTATGAGCCTGATTCATCAGTTTGCATCCTTCGGCGTCAAAGACGCAAAGTATCGTGCCAGAGGCCTCTGTTCAAAATGGAAACCAAACTTTACATGCAAAGTCATCGACTGGAGATGGTGCAGTTTGTAACTTTTGTGTTGATCAGATTCGAGGTATACGGCATTGGTGATCTTTGTTTAACATTTAACCCTATGGGAAACATCAAATTTACTGCATCTTTAAAACAATTTCATAGATTAATTTTAATCAGGAATGGCAACATGATCATCCTCTACTAAATTTACAATTTGAGTGCCAATGGCTACCATCGCAAATCTTTAGATTCCATATTGTATGTAAAGAAAGATAACTCTAAGTGAAATCTTTCATCCAATTTTGTTTTTCCCATATTAATGTAGAAAAGATAACAGGAAACACATACAATTGCCTAAAACCAAAATCACATGCCGCAATCTACCAGGAAACTGCACAAGAAAAACTATAAAAAGACAAAAGACAAACGTAGATATTGACAGGTACCCAGGATAGCCGGACTTGGTACGGACACTAACAAGAGCCAGCGGTAGGGTTAAATATATAATAAAAATACAAATAAAACCCAATACAGGTAGACTACAACACTACTAACACTAATACCACAAATAAGAGAAAATGTTATTTAGAAAGATGGGTCAAGGAGTGCTCGCTGCTAAACTGTCAGCTAACTAAAGGAGCCAAATCTGCTGGTAAAACACTGTCGCAATACGGAAGAAAAATTAAATTCAAAACTTTCCGAAATGTCTGGTAAAGAATCATCATGGATTTAAGTAGACATCGGCAGTATCAGAGATCAGTATACCTGATAAATCTTCAGGTCATTAGATCCCACATCCAATTTAACGGAATCATGCAGAATATCCTTCAGCATCCCCTATAGAGTAAAGAATGAAAGATACGTCCCAGTTTTTTCCAGTTTTTTTTAATCAGTTTTCGTAAAAACGAGGGTTGGGAATGACATTAGTAATCAGCTGTTTCCGAGTCACGCCATATTTAGATATCAAATGATCATATCTACAATAAAACTTCTTAAATCAAATAAAATGAAATCTGTAACCTTGTTCTAAGCGTAAGATTACGTTCATTAAAGTTGTCAAGAGTACACCTCATATGGATTTCTTGGAAAATCTTAAATCCCGTTCATTTTCTGAAATATAATCACTCAAAACATTTGATTTTTCCACAGTGCATACCACGCTTCCTCATGATAAACTAAAATCACAAATCAATGGTGTCATTCAAAAAGCCTTAGCCGATTCAAAAAAAATGTTGTATTAGGTTAAAAATCCGTAGACATTAAAAATGAAAAGTATGCTACGATGAAAAACGGGTGTGCAGTATGCTTGATTTCTAATTAATAATATATTTGTTTTATTTGGAGGTGCTATTTATCAAGTTGGCATATCAATGGGCACTTATTGTCCTCCTCTACTCGCAGACTTGTTTTGATATTCTTACAAGACTTAGGGACTCGTAAAGGATGCTAGATCCTTCAATCTCACTTGTAGATATATTGATGATGTTCTTTCCATCAATAACGTATCTTTTGCTATATGGATCTAATTAATATATCCGCTGGAACTAAAAATAAAGTAAACGATTGAAACCACTAGATCTACATCTCTCTTTTTTACTTACATCTCGAATTTGACAAAACGGTCATGTCAGTACTAAAATTTACGACAAAAGGGATGATTTTAATTTCAAAATTATCAATTTCCCTAACATGGACAGTAATATTCCAGCTTTTCCTGCTTATGGGGTGTATGTTTCACTGTTGACTCGTTACGCGAGAGCTAGCTCAGATTATACAGACTTTCTCGTTCGACATAGCTATCCCCATGACTGCCTTATTAATCAAGGCTTCAAAAAATTCCGTCTCATATATGATCATTAAAAAGTTCATTAATATATACTAGTACCTTGTGGAAAATTTTGAAGTTTTGATCCTAACTCTAATTCAAGATTCTTATTTTTTACTTAGCACTGGGTGATCGATTCTTTTAACTTCCTATGACCTTTCAATAACATTTGCTGTTTAGTTGCTACCGGACACTACCGCAATGGAAGGTGAGGTTTGGCGTGCCATAAAACTGGTTTAACCCACCATGCCTTCTGAAATGTTGTACCAAGCCAGGACCATTTCTTTTAATTTTATTTTAACCTAGTAGTGGGGTGATCATTTCTTTCAACTTCCTACGACCTTTCAATAATAACATTTGCTGTTGAGTTGCCACCGGACACTACCGCACTGGAATGGGAGGTTTGGCGCGCCATAAAACCAGTTTAACCCACCATGTCTTCTGAAATGTCTGTACCAAGCCAGGACCATTGCAGTCGATAATTTTTTTCGATGATTTCCACCTGATTTGTTGTCGTGGACTTTGGCTCTTGACAACTCTATTGTAATTATGTTAATATCCCATTTCAACGACTTTTCAACAAAAAGGAACTCCAATTTTTTATGAAATGATAGAAAATTTACATGTGACCGGAAAACATGTAAATTTACAGTAAAGCTTACTACTATGCAAAAACTTGCAAATACTTTCTCTAGTAAAGTAATTGAACAAAACCTTTATGGTGATATGAAAGTAGATTTAAAAAAAGCATAACAAATATGTAAATCGTGATAGTATTCAAACCAAATGTGCAATATTGTACCAAAAACCAATTAAGGGACAGAGCGAAGTGGATGAATGATATGTTGGTTCCTCCTGTACAAACAAAAGTAAAATACACGATACGTTGCACTCACAAATAAAGTCTTACCAAACGTAAGCATCGAATTTGTAATGTGTCAGCTTTCTATTGGCTTGATGCTTTGATGGTCACCTGACGGATGCGCTTCATTCGAAATTTTGCAGAAGCATTTTTGAATTTAAATTTTATAATTAATCACAATCTTTAAAAAAAAAATACGCGAAAGCAGCAGTAATGTTGAAGAAAAATGGTTAAAATTGTTCGGTTTTACAGAGGGATAGAAGTTACTTAACCTGTTCTCTTTAATATAAATGTGTACTTAGCACAATAAAGACGCCAAGAGGAACAATTTGTGCAAACAATTTTTGACTTCTTGACTTAAATGTTTTACCAGTGTAAATGAATAAGTGGATGGAAAATTTGAAATCTTAAGTTTGAAATACAAAAACGACATAATTTGCGTCTTTTTGAGAATGCAGCATTGTTTATCATTATTATTTTATTAATTTCATAAACTATTTTTGTAGTCGGAAAGAGTCCTTTCCATATTGTTGAATTCTAAACTCATTTTATTCAATGCATATGAAAAGGATTGAATAGCTGGCCAAAATGTATATTCTCCCATCGTAACAAAACATCACGATTTCACATCCAAATAGACACAATTCAACCTTATTCAATAAAGAAATAAAACTTCTACATGTAGTTTTTGTGTTATGATACTGTTTGGAACATGGCCTTTCTTTATTCAAAAAATTATTTTATAAATTATCCATGATTTAAGCAGTGCATATTTTTTTTCTTACTTTTTCTAGTTAGTATATTTCATTTTATTGCATCAAACATGAAACATAAATATTAGTAGGTGCGTGCTCAAGGTAAAAAAATGTTGAGTTTTCTAATTTGGGTTAAAGGAATCACATTTGGCTAATATTTGTTTTAAATGATAGGAAAATATTAAATTTTATATTTTTAGCTGTCGTAGAAAGTACCTGTGGTCACAATTTCTTTAATTTATCCTTTTTTAAGGATACCCTTTGACAAACCTTGGGAAATGGTATCTTTATGGAATCACTATCTGTCGTCTTTCCACCTGTCATTCTGTCTGTCTATTCGTCTGCTCTTGCACCAAAATAATAACACAGTCCTCTTTTCTTCTTTAACTACTCGGTTCTTTTCAAAAAACTTGCAGAAATATTTCAGTTTATATTACAGGTGTGCAGCATTTTTTTAATTTATAATCTTTTAAACTTTCCAAGCTATCATTGGATTTTGTCATTTTAGTTAATGGGCCTTAAGAGTATGCCTTCGTTATTAATAACTCCTCCTATACAAGTTTGTACTTTTCAACCGAATTTGCAGGAATGCTTCAGAATATATTGCAGATGTGCACATGCCTTTTAATATTTTTCCAGAAATCCACGCTGTCAATTCACTTTTCAATTTTACCTATTGGTGTACGCGTAAGATTACCTCAAAAATAAAATAGAAAAGATAGATTGAAATGCGTTGAATGACTAGAACCGATTTAATAAATGTGTCCTTGGGCGTTCCTACTGACATTGTTAATCCAATCAGCATCTAGGTGAAACGTAAGCCGTGATCTGCTTGGATTTCACAACACAATCGAGTGACCATAATTTACTATCAATGCGTGACGACATCGTAGTAGTAATGTATATTGAAACTCATGTAAACAACCAGTACAGCAAAAGCAAAAAGCAGAGTCTAAACAACATTATTAATTTGTTGTTGGTTCATTTTACAGCGGCTACCGAATTATTGAATCGTATTAATGCCTACAGTTGAACTATTTCTCGACTATGAATGTTTAACCGTTGATTTTGACCAAAAAGAATATAACGTCATTTAAATTTTCGAAATAAGATTATTTCAAAGCAGTCGTGTTTGATAAGAACTCAATATCATTTCACACTAATTGTCACTTCCATGAGATTCAAATCTTAAAATGAAACGAAAGCTATATACTTACACTAAATAAAAGTGTATGGAGACAAAAAATGCAGATGGTGCCATACGATACTGAATACCTTAAATGCGGATTGCCTATAAACGACATTCTAAGGTCTTTAAGTTTTGTAAATTTTTTTCGAAGATACGTTGTAGAAAAATAATGCAGAAAAGGAATCGGTAGATTAAGTGAACTTGTAAGAGCCATACAAATTGTCATGACTATTATAGTTTTCGAGTTTATGTGTGTATATGTTTTTTTTTTACTCGTCACTGAACAAAATTTTTGTTCGTAAGGAGAATTCGGTGAAGATTTAAAATTGAAAATATTTTCAATAGTATATATTTTATCCATAATAGAAAAATTCTTGAAAGCTACGAATTTCATGATTTCTAATGTTGAGAAATGTCATGGTGAAAAAGTATGCGTAAAACATTTTCCTGTAAAAAGTGGGGGTGTTCTGTTGATAACATGTTGGGGGAAACGGATTTCATAAAAGAGACGGTAATCAGTTACACCCCTTAGCAATAAAGCAACGACTCTGATATTATTTCATCTTAGCTATGACAAATACAAAATGTATTTACTATTCTTGTCACCGGATACAACGATGTGTATGGTGGTGGTCGTGAAAGGGGGAGGGGCATAACTCTAAGATACGTAAAGACAAGAAAACAATTATCTGATGCCTACAAAACTATAATTCCCGAAACGTTTTTTCTTGTTCATATCCTAAATTCTCATCCCTTCCCAGCCCAGTTTTTCAGTCCCTGAAAATTATTTAGATTTTTGCTCATATTTTGGTAATTTACTAGAACAAGGATCAGTCAAATCAATCTACACCAGGAACCTTTCTCAATAACCATTATGTTGCCGGATCATGGCCCATTTGCTGACGGCCCGGGCGTATACCAGTGCAATAGCCAGCTTAGACCAGAATCTCGAGCTATATCCATTTTAACTACTAAGCGCTGAAAAGGCGTTTCATTGCTAAGCGCTAAAATGGTACCTGGCATTACATTCCATCCTAGATTTAAAATCACATTTGAAGATATAGACTTTACTGGTATTGTATAAAAGGTGGTGGAGGAAACAGACGGCTAACCACGACGAAACGTGAAATTATCGCAGTAAAATGTATAAGGAATTTTGCTAGTAAAAGTTTCTATATACTGAGATGAAACAGTATGATGTATTAATTATGATACGTTTTTAGCGGATTTTCGGTACTCGGCATCTTTGAAATAATCTTATTAAAACAATCGTGATACATAATTAAGAGAGTATGATGTAACAAGAGTTGTGAACCTAAAGAACAAGAAATCGTCATTTTTAATTGGTAGGTATCATCTCTTGTAGTTGTGATAATCGATAAGCGCGTGAATACCATTGATAAATTCAAAACCAATCAGATAACTTGTTTCATATGACTCTAGGGAAATCGGGTTGCTGATTGGCTGAAATATCATTTGTCACTGAGCGTGTAGGGGGACAGATTTATTGAAACGACCCTAAAATTACAATCACAAGAACTTACAAGGGAACTGAACTACAAAAAACAAACGAGAGACAAAAAAAAAACAAACAAACAAAAACGAAAATATGGAAAAGAACTCCGGTAGACAGACTTGGTACCGGCACTAACGAAATCCAGCGGCTGGACTAAGCCAGTTTATGGGTACTATAACAGCCCCTTTTTCTGTTCCGCTTCTCTGTAGTATAAAAAACAAACGAATACAACCCAATACAGGTCAACTACTAACTGATAGACCACTATCATGCAAGGGAAAGAATGAAACAAAACGTAATTATGATAGATATGTCAAGGAGTACTCGCCGCTAATCAGTCGGCCAGCTCAAGAAGCCTAGTATGCTGGTAATACACTGTAGGACTAAGGAAGAAAACTCAAAACTTCACGAAGGGTTTGGTAAAAATTAATCATGTATTTCAGTCGAAATTGGAAGTATCAGTGAGAGGCTAGAATGTGTGTAAAAATTTCAGGTCATTGGATCCAAAAGCCAATTTAACAGATTCATGCAGAATATCCTTTCGGGTTTTTATTGTTATTTTTGTTTATCTCTTCTCTTCATTATTGTTTTTCTGGTGCAGTTCGCTTGTACATTGTGGCATGTGATTGTCGTTTTCTGCCATTGTAGGGTGTTTACTGTTATCTTGTGTTTTGTAACTTCGATATCCTCTATTTGCAAAGAGTGTAAGTTACGTCCTACTATTTCTAATTTTTTATATGTTACTCTCATTTTAAAAATATTTACGTAAAAACGAGGTCAAGAAGTGCCCTTAGTGATAAACTTGTTGCGATTAGCATCATATTTTCATTTTAAATGTTCATATCTTCTATAAAACTTCATAAATCCATTTTATAATGTTTTTTATTTGATAGTAAAGTTACGTTTATTTAAGTCAACGGGGACAAACCCGTGTGAATCGTACCAGTTGAGATACATACACCCCATGGGATAGAGCCAGAGGAACAACGCTGTCAAGGAAAGGAAAGGAAAATTAGTAATTATAAAATCGAAATCGCGTCTTTTTTCATAAATTTTAGTTTTTATTTCAACCGAGTCAATACAGATAAGTGCCATATTTAGAATCACTATTTATTTCATTTAGTTTCAGTTCTGGTGGATAAATGATGTCGACATGATAATAAAAAAAGTAAGTATGTTTTCAATGTACCTGCTGCTGTCATTGAAAATTATGATAAGTTTATCACTGTTTTAAACGGTTCAAATTTATATTTTTTTCATGAAGTCTTGTTCGTAACAAAACAGAAAGAGATCAACAGTCAGAGATGCACAGTTTGTACCCATGGGAATTTCAATGACCCTTCCATAAACAATGTTACCAAAGCGAACAAAAATGTTGTGTCGCAATTTTTATATTATCACAATGATTGTTTAAGTAATATCACTGGAGAATCCTTGCTTTTATGTAATTATACAGATCGCAAAATTTGCCATTAATGACTTGCCCCCTTTTGGATTGTACCAAAATATGTGGAAGGTAGTTTAAAGAGTAGAAAAATCATAACTGTTACTAGATGAAGCTGGTTTTTGTAGTGTTTTAAATTATCTAACAATTAAATCAAAAAATACTCTCCAAAAGTAATTTATTCCAGAGTTTTGTTTTGCTCTTCACAGTATTTTACAACTAACTCCTTTATATTATACAATTAACTAAGTGAACTGGTTAAATAGATGCCATGTTTGTGCTTTTTTTGGTGAACAGTTTCTCACAGGCCAAAAATAAAAAACGGTGTATGTCGGGAGTTTTGTGAAACTTTTGAACCCAGTACATAGTAGGTAAGGTGTTCTCTCAATGCGGAACTTGAATAATATACACATTGTATTTTATTTTTCTTTGTCTTGCGATAAGTTTTTTCAGAAATCCACACTATGATTGGACTTTGTCTTTGAATTTTTTCAGTCTTAAGGTTATGCTTGTATCACCTGCAACTCCCCCTTAAGGACTTATACATATACATATGCACATTTCGACAACTTATGTCCCTTCAGTGCAGATTAAATCAAAGAATTTGGAAATCGATATATCGAAATATGTGTAAAATCTGAGCGCAAATTACCAATAGGGTCTAAATAGAAAAGCCAAAACCAGCCAAGGACATAGCTTTGCGATAGGGAGACACTCCTTAGTTTTTAACAAAATTATGTGAAAGTTTCCAGATAAAATCGATTTTCGGGCCAGCACCGAAGTACTGGGTACTGGGTTGGTGAATACCCTCGGGGACTAACAGTCCACCAGCAGACGAATCGACCCAGTGGTAATAAATAAAAAAAATACCGAAGATAGTGTTTATTTAGATTCTGAATATGAGCATTTCGACAACTTATGTCTCTTAAGTGCAGATTAAATCAAAACATTTGGAAATCCATATATCAAAATATGTGTAAAATCTAATAGAGAACAATTTACCAGTAGGGTATAAATTAATAAAGCAAAAACCAGCCAAGGACAACTTTACTAGAGGGGTATACTCCTTAGTTTTAAACAAAATTTTGTATAATTAGCTATTATAAGTTTCCAAAGTAAAAAGGTTGTCGGGCCAACAACGAAGAACTCGCTACTGGGTTGGTGAATACAGTCTGGCACTAGCAGACGCATCGACGTAGTGGTAATAAATAGCAAAATACCGAAGATACTGTTAATTTAGATTCTGCATATGCGAATTTCGACAACTTATTTTTCTTCAGTAATGATTAAATCAAAACATTTTGAAATCCATATATCGAAATATGAATGTGTAAATCTGATAGAGAACAAATTACTAATAGGGTCTACATAGTAAAGCCAAAACCAGCCAAGGTCATAGCTTTGTGAGAGGGAGATACTCCTTAGTTTTGAACAAAATTTTGTAAAATTAGCTATTGCAAGTTTCCAAATTAAATCGGTTTTCGGGCAAGCACTAAATTACTGGCTACTGAGTTGGTAGATACCTTCAGGAACTAACAGTCCACCAGCAGAGGCATCGACCTAGTGGTATTAAACTACGAAATACCGAAGATACTGTTAATTTAGAATCCGAATATGCGCATTTCGACAACTTATGCCTCTTCAGTGCAGATTAAATCAGAACATTTGGAAATCGATATATCGGAATGTGAGTAAAATCTGATATGGAACAAATCTATAAAATTAATATTTACACTGTCAGGTCACACGTTTACCTTAAAAAATAACGCATCAATAAGATTATTGCAACACAGTGTAAGATATATAGAGTAAAAAACAAAATACCGAAGTTACTGTTAATTTATTTTCTGCACATGCGCATTTCGACAACTTATGTCTCATCAGTGCAGTTCAAACCAAAACATTTGGAAGTCCATTAACCGAAAAACGTGTAAAAGCTGACTGAGAACAAATAACCAAAAGGGTCTAAATAGAAAAGCCGAAATTCAGCTTAGGACAGAGCTATGTTCATGGGGGAGATACTGCTTAGATTTAAACAAAATTTTGTAAAATTTAGACATTATAAGTTTCAATACAATCGGTTTTCGGGTCAGCACCGAGGCACTGACTACTGGGTTGGTGAATACCCTCGGGGACTACAGTCCACCAGCAAAGCATCGGCCCAGTGGTAATAAATAACAAAATACCGAAGTTACTGTTAATTTGTTTTCTGCATATAGAGATATTGACAGTGTTTAACAAAAAAAAACATCATTGTTTGCAGGATTCCGTATAATGAGTTCTAGTTCTTTGGCATGCCCAATAAGACCACAATGAGGAAATATCTGAATTGACCAAACATGTATGAACAAATAAAGGGATGTGTCCTTTTCATATCTTCTACTTTGTCCAACTAACCACCATTTTTAAAGAAACTGACATCTATAACAATGCTTACTATTAGTTTTACCATATTATTTATAGATACTTTGTCTCATGCGCATCTACTCCATATCATTTCATTGTTCATTACTGAGAAGTTGGTACAAATGGTTTACTGTCAGTATATTTAATTTTATCTGAAGCTGGTGTTAATTTCAAAAGTTCACAAGTCAAACCAACTAAACATTCAAAGTGCAAGGTACACTAAGGGCTCTATTTGGCCATAAAATTAAAGTTAAATATGCAAGTAAAATTGGTCCCTAAAACCTTTTAAAGTAATTAAAATTTTTGAAATATCAAAGATGCTTTTCATTGTTTTAAATATCAGTAACCGCCACATAAATGTGGAGAATAAACAAGCATTCTCAAAAAATGATCAATACTGGCAATTTTCTGGATATTTTTCAGTCAAGCAAAGATAGGGCGTATTTGTTACACCAGAATGAAATACTACTTACAAGTATTTTAACAAATATAAAATTTCATTTTGGTCTCATTCATTTCTAATACAAACTGTGAAAATATGGCAAATCTTATCCAATTTTCAATATAACAATCTGTTGTGCTATATAACATTCTGTTGTACAATATTTATTTACCCTACTTCCACACAAAAAATATTCAACATGTAAACCAAAGTTTAAAACAGTTGTTTTGGCCCTCTTCAATAAACTTTTTCAAATTCATTCTTAATCTGTAAAATTTTGATATTTGTCTATTTTACAGGGCTAAAATACGTTCTAACTGTACCGCGAGAGAGCATTAATAGTAGCATGTCGTAGAATTGGATTTTTAAGAAATATTCAGAGATACGCCTGTTATAATCTTGTTGTAATCTTTGAATTATATTTTGGTGTAGGGGTCGGTAATTATCACATTTAAGTGGTACACAAACGAAGTTGCAACTTTTTTTATCATTCAACCTCGATCAACGGAAGTGGCCGAAGAAGGATAACTCTGGACATTGCGGGAAATTCAAGGAGTTCCAATTACTATAGAAAGCACGATAAGGTAACAGATTTTCGAATTACGAAAAGTCTCTAACCTTATCGTACTTTCTATTGTATACGGAACTCCTTGAATTTCCCGCCATGTTTCGCCTATTGCTAATTCACATCGTATCCCTACAAAAGATCGCTCTCGACGAAGTGCTGATGCCGTCATTGTCCGTTTTATTCACTTTTGTGACAAGCAGCTTGTAATGTCTAGGGGCTCGCAGTTAGCAGGTAAACGAATCGATCTACCAGTAGTTATGAAAAAATGCAGACACGAATTATCAAACACTGCATACAGGATTAGAACCAGTGGCGGATCCAGACTTTCTGCTAAGGGGGGGCCCGACCAATATTTTTTTCAAAAGGGGGGGCCCGGAACCCAATTTTTTTAAAAACCCCTAGGAATTTTAAATATTTTCCGACCTAAGGGGGGGGCCCGGGCCCACCCGGGCCCCCCCCTAAATCCGCCACTGAGAACTGACGAAAAGTTAAAAACTAGAATCAGAGTTCAGGGTACACTTCTCAAATTAGAAACTTGACTTAATGATAGAGATACTTGGCAATTGCGAGAGGAGGTGAAGTCCCATCAGGTTTCCGAATAGATACATGACGTATATATTATTTTTTTCCAGGAACTATGTCACGATTCTCATTTTCTGTTTGTTATAATGTTTAATAAGTACTGAAATCCAGAGCATGTCTGTTTTAAATGTATGTATGAAATTAGACCCACAGCATAGTTATATCTGTCTTATCAAGACAACACTAATATGTCTGTATGAACTGATAGTAGAACTTTTTTTTCTTATCATGTTCTTGTGTTACTGAAATGAATCCTATGTCTGATTTTATATTATTAACTTTACTTACATGTACATTTATAAACGGAAACAACCAAAAGCGGATTCTTGTTGACGATATCGATATACACCAACTACATGCTGACATGCAGGCCATGAAAGCGAAGGTCATTGACTTTGAAAGAGAAGTTGCAACTCTTAAGCAAACAGTTAAACAACTTACGTCTACAGGTAATGACTTTCAAATCTTCTTCAATTATACATATACTTATATGATATTTTAATTACATTCATTCTGCTTTGTTTGGAAATCAGCTTATTTGAATGGTTAAGAGTACTTCCGATCTCTTCCATCACTTCGCTTTATCAGCCAACAAAAAGACACGACTCCTTGACAACATCATAAGTAAACTAAGATAGCGGGGCAATCTAGACTTAGAAATGGCGCAATTTCTACGTTTTCCATTAATTATGTTACCTTAGTTGATCTACGTAATGTAATTATATAACAGGTATTGGTGTTAACTTTTTTATTATCATGTGCAGTTCTGATTACTTCGGTTTTGATCGGATTTTGTCTTGGATATGTTTATGTGAGTGTTATACCCCGTTATTAAGACATGGTCATCAGTAAAGTCTAGGTCTTCAAGAGCTTAGAATATATCCCCTGTAATACCTCTTAGTGTAACTGACGCAATATCATGTCAATAGGAAAAAGAAGGGAAACGGGGAATGTGTCAAAGAGACAACGACCCAAAGGGGAGCAATAACAACTCAAAGCCACCATAAGATCTTCAATGAACGGTGAGGAAACCCCACACCCAACGGTAGGTCGGAGTTGGCCCCTAAATAAAGAGTAATCAAGTTCAGCGAAATAAGCATCATCCTAAACTCCGTCTATGATGAGTAATGCCGATGACATGACGCATCCTTGTCTCTATTCCAGTTTTCACTGGAAATGATGCTCCGAGTTTCAAACGATATTTTCGAAGATTTTGTAGAAATTCATTATTAGATCTTGAGGACTAGAGAAATTCCATAAGATCTTAGTATTTCAGAAGACTGTCCATGTAAATTGTCAAACGTTTTTTCAAATGCTCTTTTTCAATATTCCATTGTTAAATACTGATATTACGTAAAAATTGTGTATCTGATGCCAATTTTTGAAGTTGAAATATAGGATCTGCATATGCAAAAAAGTAATATGGTCGACATCTGTTCTGCTTTAAAATGTTTTGTCAATGCAAATGTATTTCTAAATACAAAAATATCCCAGTTGCATAAAAAATTTTAACTGTATATTAACATTGTAGTTGCTAGGGGTGCCATTTATACCAGATGGGGCAGGAAAGATTGTCCTAGTAATAAGACTATATTAGTGTATACGGGTGAGTCTTCTATGAGTAATATATTGAGTTGTCTATACTTTTATTAAGACATACATGTAACATCTTTGACATGATTTATATTTAAGTGGTTTCGAAAGCGTCTGTTTGTGTAAATAAACGATGAGAGAAATGACATGGAGTAAATGCACATGAGACAGTCTCTACAAATACATGGTATAACAAAGCAAAGAAACATTTATTGTTGTTCTTCATCTTGTAGTCACCATGAGGCCTTCAACACTAGTTTTTTCATACCTCATAGCAAGTTCGGGAAAATACATTCACATGGCGACCAGATTAAATATTCAACAAGAAGCCAAGATTACAAAATAAATAGGTGAATACAATATTTGTTGAAAACATCTTTTAATTTCCAGAACTTGGAGGTTAAAAATAATTAAAACTGTCCCAACAAGAGGAACAGATCTGCGAATTACTCAAATTATTCTCTGTCGTGATATCCACTGAAAAGGAGACCGAATTAATTGCCCATTGCAAGTTCATCTCAGATATATATTTTAGCAAACTTTATTTCTAGATCAATTTATTAAGATTTACCATGTCAGAAACGCTGACATCCACAATTTTTTCTGTCGTAACAAGGGAAAATCGGCTTCTTTTACCTTTTATTCATCTGTTCTGTGTAAGCCACGTGAAGAATACAAGATTTAATTGGTTAAATCAAGCAAAAGGGTGTGTCTTCAGTTACTCATTCGAAGACCCCACGTGCTTAGTGAGTGATAATTTTTTTTTTTTTTTTTTTTTTTTTTTTTTTTGTAAACTGGGCAGTTGCGAGGTAGAATTGGTCGTTGTACTTACTTTATTTCGTAGAAACCACTGCTTGTACCCAGTCCAAAATTTGAAATGGAAACGATGAATATTCAATGGCAATGTATAATTTTACCTGAATTTTTTTGTTATAGAGAAAAGTCTACAGTCAAAACTCTTTGGAACCCCATATATTCCGGAAAATCTAATATTTCCTGAACATTATCCAAGAAATATCAAAATTTTCAAAAATGTCATTTCTCAATATCAAGAAATTTCATCCACAGGACTTGACAACGCGGTTAAACATTGTAATCGACATTTATGTCTTTTCTAAATAAGAGTTCACATTCTATTGTTTAAAGGCCATCGGATATCAGACTGTTTGGAATTGTGTTATTTAACAACTATGTGTGAAGAAGGGCATATTGATCACTTCGTTATTTGAACATAACAAACTAAAATTTGACTACCAAAAACAAAAGCACACTTTGGTTTGTGAAACTTACACAAATACATTTAAAAAGAAGGTATTGTACGTAAATAAAAATATACGTTGCGAGACAGCTTAATGTCATATAAATTGGACAAAATAAGAAAGTTATGGAGAACAACAAAATAAAAATATGCAGGTTAGTTGGAGACAACAGAAGTGAGACGTGTCTCTAGTCCACGGTGATGTCCTGTTCTTTTTTCACCCTCGTAAAAGGGGTTAACTTCGAAAATTTGGGCCTTTTCTTTCTTGTATATATATTTTTTAGATTTTAGTTTTATTGCCTATTTTTATTTTGTTGTTCTCCATGCACGACAGCAATACAAACTTTCTTATTTTGTCCAATTTATTGTACATAAATTACAGTTGAGTGCTGTAGTCATTTGAAAGCTGATATTTTGTCAGTAATGACCAAATGAAAATATTTCGAAAATCCGAGGCAAAAAGGACTTTTTTTTTGGCTCAATTAAAGAAAAAATACTGAAAGTGCTTGTAAAATATACTTATATCAACTAACACGGACAAAATGCATTTGATCGTCAAATAGGAAAAAATAGGGAGTTTATGTAGACTAACATGAAGTAGACTTATGAGTTAAGAACAAAATTGGTGAAGATTTATATTCAAAAATATGGATCGAGTATTTATCGGCGTTGGGTGCAAAAGAAAAGTAATGATTTCCGGGATACCAGGTATTTGGTGTCTCATTTGGTCACATAAACTTTATACCGGAGATACTACATTAAGTTTCATCTAATAGCCATTACAACAACTCCTATCATTAATCAGTTAATTTTATGTTGACGATCCCGCATTCATGGGCAAAATATTAACAAAGATGTAGCGTTGTTCGGCAATTAGCAATGAATTCCGCTCAAACCTGTGCCAGAGGCCGTCTTGAACTGTGAGATGTGAGCAAAGCTCATTGTTGAAAGCATCATGGTGACTTCAACACTAAGAACAAAAATAAAAGCGTTTTTCCATTGATTGGTTCTACCATGTATTTGTAAAGGTTTTAACTCATTTGCATTTCCTCCATATCCTTTCATTGTTTAAGTATATAAACTGGAGACCATCAACTGCCAGAAAATTATCAAGGCTAATAGAGAACAAATAAACAATAATATCCAAATAAAAAGCACAAATCAGTTAAGTACGAAGGAGATACTTCTCAGTCTCAATCTGGAAAAATATTGCAATTTGTTTTCGACCAGTTTCTATAGGCTTCTATTTCGACAAAATATATTTCCTCAGATCAAATTAAAACAGTGGGGAGACTGTAACCCGCTAACAGGGAGCAAACTACCAATAAGATCTAACATGAAAAGCAAATGATTTATTTAGAGGTAATTCTCTTACAAAGTACAATATGAAGTGATAAGGACATACGATTTGGTTTTATGCATTTTAATCATTTTTTTTAATTTGAAATTGTGGATTTCCTTTGTTTTTGGTTCTAGTGCTGCTGATGAGGAATTAATTTCCGAAATGGCCATACAGCTCATTAAAATTATTGCAGTTGGAGTTAACATATGTGTTATGGTCTCATGTTCATTTATTCCATATCCTTTCGTGAAATACGAAAACATATGTATATTTTATGTCATTGATTTATTGAAATTGCAAGAATGAAATACGAAAATACGCGGTATAAAAGATACCTGATAAGCCTTTAATGAATAGAATGATGATAATAACAACATTACTGAATAGAATTGTCAAGAGCCGAAATATAAGGACAAAACAGGTACAAAATCATCAACAAAGTAATCTGTCGTAACTTAGAATTACTTCCAATGCACTGAAATAAAGCTTTTATTGCCTTGTTTGAGCAATCTGTGTGCCTTTTAGTTATATTTCTATAAGGACATGGCAAGTTATACTAGTCTACATTTTGTACAATGTCCTTTTTTTAATTCTAGGTCTTGCTGCCGGTGGAGAATTTAACCATTACGGTTCTGCAGCTGAGTATGTGTGTCTTCCACACAATCCTGATTTTAATCTAAGCGAAAAGGCACAACCCCCACACGGTTATAATTCATACATTTTCGGAGCTGAATACGAGGATAACGTGTTTGGAAATAGGTTCTTTCAAAAAGATGTGCCATGTGCAGTGTGTCTGTCAAATGAGGCATCCAACATTCTCATGATACCGGGGAAATCAACATGTGTCAGTGGCTGGAGGAAAGAATACAATGGAAGATTGGCTTCACAGGCAACAGATGATACTGCTTTCAGAGCCGCAGGGCAGTATGTTTGTGTAGATTACAATGCTCAAACTCTGGAGGGGGGATATGAGGACAAAAATGGAAAGTTATTCTACCCTGTTCATGCCGCCTGTGGCTCCCTTAGATGTCCTCCGTATGTGAACAATACACTGTTGACTTGTGTTGTTTGTTCAAAATAAAACTGAAATTTATATGCGTAAAAAAAGTCATGGCTAATATATCATTACTAAATAATCTGAAACCGTTATTCAATATATCAGAATCGAGCAAGTGATATAATCAACTATAAATTCAATAATGGTTGTTTTGTTGCCCTTCCTTCGCAGCAGGGAGGTACAATAATTTCATGATTTTGGCCGTTCGCTATGTCGCGAAAATCAGTTGAGTATCCAGCATTAGATCGAATATAAGTCACATGCTAACATATAATATGTTGTTTGATGATATAAATTTTAAAATATATGTCATCAAGATCGCATTGTAATTGTCTTTAAACAAGATATAATTGGTTTCCATATCATAATTTGAGTTTCTTTCCAATTTTTTGATCGTCAATAAATTATCCTAGTCTTTTGTGAATACCAGAAAAAATTATATCAAGAAACTTCAATATTGATTGTGTAAGTAGTAAGGCAATATAACAGCCATGGTCTTTTTTCCGAACTTCAGAATTACCTCAAAACAAAAAACAAGATAATAATCAAACACTTTGATGGCAATTTTTCGACGAGCCTTCATCCAATGAGCAAACACTCAAGTCTCGTATACTGTTATACCACGCAAATTTATCAATCAATCAATTACATATCATAGTAAGTTCAAGACGGCCCCTTGCACCACCGACTTGAGCGGAGTTCACTTGCTAGATGTTGAAAAACGCTACATCGATGTTTTACTATTTTCATTAATGCGGGATCTTCAACAAATAAAAATATCTTACAAACACCAAAATATTAACGAATACAGGGTATTCGATTTAACAACATTCAAATCTTTAGAAAACACTTAAAACATGAGTTGTTGCATTAAGACATTGTAGATGTTTTCAGAGAATTTGAGATTTGACAGTCAAAATTATATATAACGGATATAATTTTTATATTTAATTACACCATATATAAATATGATGTGATGAAAAGACGTTGAATTTTTCATTTTTAGGAAGTTCGTCGCAATTTTATACCTAGTGTGGCATTTCTTAAATATTACTTCTTTAAACACGTGTACAGCATAACAAAATTTACTGTTTATTGTGTAACTTTAGTATTTTTAACTCGAAAGTCGTAGGCTGAGGGTTGTTAAAACCATCCGAGAGGTGTCACGTGAGCGACAGACCTAGTAACGTATTGGAAGAGCTACATGCTTTCGATCAGATATAGTGCGTAAATTTCTATCAAAATCCTTTTTCTTAAGTCGAATATTGACGTTCTTGCTACACTGAGTACTACGTCCCTGTCTCTTGGAATAAATCCAGTAATACTATCACGTAGAACTTTGTCAAACATGAAAATAATATTTGTTTACCTGTGTCATGTGTATTGCCTATTTCTAGCAATGAATTCGACACGCATGCATACAAATCACACCTTCCGATTATTTTCACGTATTACGGAATAACGTAATATATAAATTGTACTTTCTGTTCGTGGTTATTGAATCAGTTCTCAAATCAGCGAATGTATTTGTTTATTTAGTACATGAGTGGAACTGGACACCCATACCCAAATGAACGTAAGAATAATATACCCTGGGAGGTGGTTGATAGTGAGGGTAATATTTGTACTGATAAAGGTGTTGTTTTGGAAAATTGGAAGACTGTTTATTCTAACCTATTAAATAAACATACTGTTGAGTCGCAATTTGATTCGACTACTTATGTTTCACATGGTGTTTCCACGGTAAGTGAATTTATTCTTACTGAAGATATAACTTTAGAAGAAACTATCTTTGCAGTAAATAAAGCAAAGAAACGCAAGGCGCCTTGTTTTGATAATATCCCAGTGGATGTTTTAAGTAATGATAATTGTGTGAATTTTTTGCACAAATTATTTAGTTCTTGTTTTAATACTGGTACAGTTCGAGCAATATGGAATTACATAATTTTAAATCCTATTCCTAAGTCCAATATGAATGATGTTCGAGACCCACTTTAGCGTCTGCATCATACAAGTTATATTGTAGCATTCTAAATGATAGAATATCCGAGTGGATAGATGATAATAATCTGTTAGTTGATGAACAAAACGGTTTACGTAAAGGAAGAAGCACTATCGATCACATTTCAACACTGACAAATATCGTTGAGGTGCGTAAGAAAATGCGAAAGTCAACCTTTTGCGCATTCATTGACTTTAAAAAAGCATATGACACAGTTGACCGTTCTATATTATGGCACAAGCTTGGCTCGTTGGGTCTAGCACAGAAAATGTGTTCTGCAACTAAATCTATTTATAGCGGTATTATGTGCTCAGTTTGAGTAAAAAATCAACATACAGACTGGTTTTCGGTGAATTGCGGTCTTAAACAAGACTGTCCTTTATCACCCTTATTATTAAATTTGTATATTAATGAGTTGGCTTTATTTCTAAAAAGTTTTGATGTTGGTGGTGACATTGGGAGTGAAAAAGTGTCTCTTTTAATGTATGCGGATCGGATATTGTTTTACTGGCTGAAAATGAATCCGACTCGTGCATATTATTGGAAGCACTCAACACGTGGTGTTTAGGTAACAGTATGGTCATAAACAGTGATAAGAGTAACGTAGTTCATTTAAGGCCGGCATCTGTAGAGCGTTCTAATTGTGTTTTTAAATGTGGTGAAAATAATTTGTCAATCAAGTACACTTAGGGACCGACCATTTAACTCGAAGGGGGGGGTTATGGTTTTTTTCTAAAAAAATATTTTGGATCTGATTTTATGTGAAAAAAATATTTTGGCTGCCAAAATGATGAAAAAAAATTTTCTGATGGAGGCTTTCTGCCCAAATAAATGATGTTAATTTTGAAAAAAAATATTTTGTTGATACACATGCAAAAAATTTTCTGTCCAGAAAAAAAAAACCATAACCCCCCCCCTCCTTCAGGTTAAATGGTCGGTCCCTTACCTTGGTTTGGTTTTAAACGAGTTCTTGGATTATAATTTAACTGCCAAAGTAGTATCTCAGACAGCAAATAGGGCCGTGGGACTAGTTATAGCTAAATGAAAATTTATTGGTGGTGTTACCTTTGACGTCTTTACAAAAATGTACGATACTTTAGTTAGTTCAGTAATCGAATACGGAGCTGCTAATTGGGATACAAAGAGGTTTTCTTGTATCAACTCAGTACAGCATCGAGCTTGTAGATTCTTTTTAGGCGTTGGGAAATATACTCCGAATGCAGAAATTACGGGTGAAATGGGTTGGACTCCTGTTTTCCTTATTCAGTGGAAAAATATTGCCAGTCATTGGTATCATTGTCAAGTATGGATACGGATAGAGTAGATAAAAAAGTTTTTAGATCGTCTGAACAATTGAGTCAAAACCATAAAAGTGTTAAGAATTGGGTATTTGAGGTTAAGAAAATGTTTAGCAATTTTGACTTAAGTCATTATTGTAATAATGGCTTAGTTTTTAATGTTTATAAAAAAAGTATTCATTGACGAGTGTTTATCAAATATGTTTCTAAAGTTTAAAAATGATTGGAAATTAGATTTAGAGTTTTAATATTGTAATTAATTAATTCTGATCTCTTTTTGTTTTGTAGATTGTATAGCTATTTTATATATCTTGTTTAATCGTCTCTCATAACTCTATATTGAGTGGCTTTTGTATTTTATATATATTTCATGTTTTATGTTATTGTATAGTATATTGTATATGTATTTTATGTACAAAAGGTGAGACGTAAATAATATTGAATCTGAATCTACGAAAATCATCCATTTCGATCATATTCACTTGATTACGGAATTGCCTATAATTTTTTTTATTAACTTTTGATAAATTGTACTTTCTGTTCTCCTTGATTAAATCAGTTAAGCATTTTAAGGTGTCTCAGTGGTATTATTCCGCCATTTTTGTCTTATACTTGTTCATTTAGGTTTCATTCATTAAAAAATTTAACAAAATAGTTATTGGAAATGTCAAGCAAGTTCCAAAGTATTTAAAATTATTATTTCTAATCACTTTTAAAACATTTCCATTACAAAAAGGTGAAATAAAACGCACAAGCTTCAAATCTGATGCTGGATTTACAGAACACAGAAATTATACAAGGGAGATAATTTGATAAAAGAATTTAACATAGATATCACTAGAGAAAATAACATTTCGATATTTATCTCTCTTATTTGAACGGTGACCCCTTATTTTTATTTTTTATATGTAGACTATATAATGATTACAAAACACATGCAAAGTATGAACAAAATCTATAATAAATTTTTCAAGCTATCCTCTCATATAACCATTTCTCCTAACATTTCTATGTAAAATCCTCAAATTTTTAATTTCAGTTTTTGCCCTTAAATGCACGGTGACCCCCAAATTTTATTTTATATTTTTAACAATAATACAATTATGTTTCTACACAGAAAATTTCACAAAATTCTATAATAGGAAAATAATACCCTGCAGACACCTTAATTCGTTATTTTCTATGCAGCAGTTTTTTGCCACGTGTAAAATTTCAGGGCTTTCGAGTTTCAGCCTCATCGGAGCTTTGATTGTATTTTTGCCCTCTCTGACTTTTGTGTACACTTGAAAACAACGTATGTAGCATGATGATCATCTCAATATTAAAACCAAGAAGTGTTCAGATAGAAATGATAACGATTAAGAGAGGGATGTCCCGGATTATTTGCGAAAGTTTTCAGTTTCAAAATTAAATTATAATCGGCTGTCGGGACGTATGACATTTTCGCTGAATTTATATAATTCCAAATTTTATTTTATTTTATTANGGGTGGGGGGGTTGGGGGGTTGGGGGGGCGGCTACAGTGGCTTTGTAAGCTTTATCTAAAACCTTAACAACTTTTTAAAGGCGATACATATTCACATCATCTTTGGTCCAAAGATACTTTAGGCTATGAGATTTCCAGAATCACATGTTTCATATGGCCTTGACCTTGTTTCATGGTTCAATGACTGCATGAAAATTGCGACATAGTTTCACATTCAAGTCCTTTTCTCTGTATTTGTAATGCATAGATCCATTTTATTCACTGTATTATGCATCGTAGTGAGTGAATGCCAGTCTGCCACTTGTCAAGTGACATTGACCTCATTTGCACGGTTCAGTTACTTTGTAAATATTGCGACATAGTTTTTACATTCAAGTCAATTTCTGAGCCATTGTAAAGTATAGAGATACCATTTTTGGTATAATGCTTCATCTTAATGAGAACATGCCAGTCTGCCACCCGTCATGTTACCTTGACCTCAATTTCATGGTTCAGTGACTTAGTTGTTATGTCCATTTCTCAGCAATTAAAGAACTTATTGTTGCATATTAATGGGTATATGCCAGTCTGACACTTGTCAAGTAACCTCGGTCCAGGGACTTTGTTAATTTTTTACATTGATGTCCATTGACTTTGTTAATTTTTTAAATTGATGTCCATTTCTCAGCAATTAAAGAACCTAGACTCTCCATATTAGGTTTATTGTTACATATGAAAGGATAAATGCCAGTCTGACACCTGTCAAATAACCTTGACCTTAATTACATGGTCCAGTGACTTTGTTAATTTTTTAAATTGATGTCCATTTCTCAGCAATTAAAGAACATAGACTCTACATTAGGTTTATTGTTAAAGGATAAATGCCAGTCTGACACCTGTCAAGTAACCTTGACTTTAATTTCATGGTCTAGTGACTTTGTTAATTTTTTTTACATTGATGTCCATTTGTCAGCAATTAAATAACCTAGACTCTCCATAATAGGTTTATCTTATCATTTTTACCCATTTTTCTTTGCTATTCATATGGAGAAAATCTAGTTTAGAGTATTAAACCCTTTCTCATCTGAAAAGCTGTATATAGAGGGCATGAACAAATAACGTGAGAACCGAACCGTCAATTCAAAAAAAGAACAATCCAAGGACAATTGCAACATTGGAAAAACAAAGAAACAGAGTCACAAAATGAGTACGGCACAGAAAGGAAAATCAAGACACACACACACACACAAAGATGAACAACACGGACCAACTAAAAACCATGAGTGAGATCAGGTGAAAGCATCTCCTACTTCTTATGAGACATCCGCCGTGTTGAACATGTCAAATCAGGTAGAGGAAACAACACATGATTAAGCATCTGTTGTCATCTCGGAAACAGATATCCCATAGTGGTACACGAGATGGTGATGTCGACCGTAAAACTTCTGAAGGGAAGACTTCCAAGTTTTGGGTAACCCAAAATATTCATCTTCCAAAAATCAAGCTATTTTATAGTGTTTGAGAAGCTGGAACTACTCCAAGAACACCGAGAACCAAAACCAATTTTTTGTTGGGAGTGTAGAAACATGTGCCCTTCCAAATGGCAGTTACTTTAGTTTTGTTATTTCCAAACGAGATTTCAATTAGACTGAAACATGAACAGAATATATCCTTAAGATAATATGTATATTTCAGTCTCCCAAACGAAGTTGGGAGACTTATTGTTTTTGTTGCGTTTCTTATTAAGTCTCCCAAACGAAGTTGGGAGACTTATTGTTTTTGTTGCGTTTCTTATTATTATTATTATTAAGTCTCCCAAACGAAGTTTGGGAGACTTATTGTTTTTGTTGCGTGTCAAATAGGGGTGGGGTTGTCCTATAGTAATCCTATAGGAAAATGAAATTTTGAATGATTTTCATCATATACTTCATTGTTTCTCAAAAACTATTAACACTAGATCCATGAAACTTCATGGGAAAGATGAGGGTCATGTAAGAAAGGGTTCC